>BLSH010368058.1:289100-304107 GCA_018402905.1 Glandirana rugosa | reverse complement strand
GGTGATCGGTGCCTACCCTCCCGGTCACAGTATGATCCCAATTGGGGTGGTCCGGGGGGGAGGCGAGACCCCTCCTACCTGGGTGTTATTTTCTCGCTTTGTTGTTACATCTTTCATTGCCCTTCGCTTTTTTCTGACACTTACAATAGGTTACTTTCAGTTACACATCAAACATTGTAAATTTGTTATTTAATAACCACTTGCCCACATACTTTTCTATATTTTGTATGAGAGTTTTAGTTCAATGGACTCTAGTTCTATATAAGCATCTCTCTTGTTGTATATGGAAATATTTTTCTCAATAAAAAGATTTGAAACGAAAAAGAAAGAAGTCCAGATGTGACATGCACCTCGTTGGACCGAACTCATAGTAAGCCAGTATATAATACAAAGTGGCTGAATTCCTGGAGTTGAGCTTTAAAGAATAGGGTTATAAAGCGCTCACCCTCCTAAAAGAGCCCAAGTTAAAAAAAAAAAAAAAAAATTACAGTACTTCAGTAATTCGGGCTATGGGCAAACAAGATGCCAAGTGGCCAGTTTACAGGCAGTGTCTTGCAGGCAAGAGTACTGTCTTGTGGGGGTAGTTGAGAGCAAAGTTGACCTCCTCTTTTCTCTAAGGGTACAGAGCTTGGACAAAGTGAATGGGCAAAGTGATAAGTAATCATTAATGGAGTCAACTGTTTTGTTAATTACAAAACCTTTAAACTGTTGAATGTAGTTGAACATTTAGGTGTACCCTAGAAACTCTTATAAATATTACTAAGGGTACATATATGCCACTGATTTGCAGGCTATATTCTCAACAGGAGAAAATATGCCTTGGTTTCAACTATTGGCTCTTCCTTACCTGACAGTCTGGACAACATGAGCAAGCCAGGGTCCAGACAGTTCAGCCTTTAAATCCCAGCCACCATAGTTCTTTAATTCATCTTTACTAATAGTACATTTGAGCAAGGCTCCACGGATGAGCTTCACAAGAGACTGCATCACTTCCTGAATCATTTTCTAGAGCACAAATAGAGAATAAATGACAAAGTTGGAACATAAGCATAGTTAGCAGGGAGAATTTTCAGGAAAAGGGAGCAGAGAAGGGTGACACCACATTGAAAGACACCAAAATAAGAAAGGAGGGTTCGAATGACAGTATGGCTTCTGCAGTGCTACACAATTGGAGAAAACAAAATATAATACAGAAGTCATTTTACATCACTTTAATCCTTCAAAAACAGAAAAATGGAAAGAGATGACAGGGTTTGAATTATATTTCAAAAGTCATTTTAGTAACATTTTAAATATCTGCAATTATTCTGTACTTCATGTGGTAAGATTCTGTTGACCAACATAATGCTTTAGTATACAAGCGGTTCCCAGTTTACAAACAAGATAGGGAGTGTAGATTTGTTCTTAAGTTGAATTTGTTTGTAAGTGGGAACAGGTACATTTTTTAAGTGTAGCTTCAGCCAAAAAAAATATTTTTAAGCTTTTTGGATAGCATAGGGAAGGGTTAACACACCTGTAATGTTTGTTTTGCTGTCTGTGTTTCTGTTTAGAAGATTTTACTTCACTTCCTGTCCCAATGATAATTGGATTTTGAAAATTTTGGGTTGTTGTGGAAAGAAGGATTGGTGATAAAGCATCATTGGAGACCCCTTTTTCCAATAATAACTCAACACAGGAGTGAATTTCCCTTTCTAGGGGTCGATTTCCTCTCACTTCCTGTTGTCTCCCCAGGAAGAGGAGTCATTTTGTAAGTCGGATGTTTGTAACTAGGGGAACGGCTGTATTCCAAGACATGGCCAGAGTAAAAACTACCTCGTTTACACATATTGTTGGAAAGCGCATGTTCATACACCACCAATACACTGCAGTGCTGTTATCCTACCTTGAAATCATTTTGCCTTTGTCTTACATTTTTTCTCTGTTTTTCCATTTGTCCAGATTTTTCTGCTGTCTAAACGGGAAAAAAACAAAACAATAGAAGCTGTAAGTACAAGTGAGCAAAACAAATCATGGCTAACGTATTTTCAGAGTATCCTCTCCGTATGCATGAAGTCAAGGTTTCACACTAAAACAAACTGTGAAAGCCATTAAGCTTGTACTTTCCCACACACTCAGAACTTAATTAGAAAAGAAGTTCTTGGTACACCATAGTCATGTGTTCAACTGTTCATCATCAGTAATATCAGAGCATATACTCTATGAAATTACAGTCAGGTCCATAAATATTGGGACATCAACACAATTCTAATCTTTTTGGCTCTATACACCAGCACAATGGATTTGAAATGAAACAAACAAGATGTGCTTTAACTGCAGACTTTCAGCTTTAATTTGAGGGTATTTACATCCAAATCAGGTGAACGGTGTAGGAATCACAATAGTTTGTATATGTGCCTCCCACTTTTTAAGGGACCAAAAGTAATGGGACAATTGGCTGCTCAGCTGCTCCATGGCCAAGTGTGTGTTATTCCCTCATTATCCCATTTACAAGAAGCAGATAAAAGGTCCAGAGTTCATTTCAAGTGTGCTATTTGCATTTGGAATTTGTTGCTGTCAACTCTCAATATGAGATCCAAAGAGCTGTCATTACCCATGTTGATTTTTAATGTTAAAAGTGAAGTTGACAAAATAAGCAATTAACACAGTTTCCTAACTGTGGACATGGGTCTCCATAGACAAGAGTATTTTTAGGGGGAAATGTGGTATTTTGGCCACAGAATGTGAAGAGCTGCACTATTACAACAGGTAAAATGTAACAATAGCAACCTTTTGCGAAACAAGAACATGTAAATGCTGTTTTTTTTTTTGGCTTTTTTTACCAAGCAGAACAAATGCTTAGGTATCACAAATCCATTATAAATATGTCCCCTAGAAGAGTCACCCCATGATTACATTTTGATGATTAGCACAGTCATAGCTATATAGTTGTAGTGAGTCAGACAGGGTTCAAATTCAAAGTAATTAAAAGGAGAGGCTTTGTAACCCAAGTACATTTGAGTTAAATGTGATGTTTTAAACCATTAATGTGATGACACCATACCTGCACAAAGTTTTTATTTTTCATTCAGAAACAGCTGTAGGTTGGATTTTTGCACAGCCAACATCAGAAGTGTTCTAGGATGGCAGCACACAGCCACCCATATATACCGTTCCTGAGTAACACATATAATGAAAGATTCTAGATTACTGCCCTGCCTAGCCAATCCGGTTGGGTTGTCATTGCTGCAGTCCAAGTATAGTTTGTGCATTTCTGTTGCTGCAATGTTATACTGAGTACAACGTTTCAGATGACTGCTAATCAGTCAGCTCTCGGCCTGATCAAAGTGGAGAACAACTACACCCCACTCAGTTCCTCCATCACGCACTGGAGAGACAGGCTGGGACTGGGCCAGTGCAGTTCCTGTGACCCAAAACAGTAGTATAGCTAAAAAAAAGGCTTGGCCATACTGCTCTTTACAAAGACCTAGTGTATTAACATGATTTTACCAAGAAATTGAATTACTTCTGTTGTTTTTTTTCTTAGTAGAAGACAGGAGAAGAAAGAATTAAAAGCCCTGACGGTGTATTTTTTACTGTCTGTATCTCATTGGGGAGATGTCCTTTACTTCCTGTCATGTAGACACAACAAAAAAGTGAGGAAATCACCACAAGGTGAGGAGAATTCCCCTCTTAGACTGATGTCACCAGAATAGGTGCCCCATTACTCTCTTTTTTTTGATGACTACTCTAAAATGTTAGATTTCCCATCAATTTCTGTCTCAAGAACAACGGACCTTAGTACAAATAAAGCAGAGGCATGCAGGCAGAAATTTAAACCCGACAGGGGTTCTAACTCTTGCCCACTACCTCCACAACTAAACCGCCAAAAATAAAGCTAAAGCCAACAAGCAAAAGTAGGGGGAGAGGGGCCCAAAGAAGGAAGAGGGAGAAAGAGGTAGGGAACCCATATGCAAACCTTTCTTTCCTCCCTCCCCAATCTCCCTCCTTCTCACCTCTTCCTTCTTTCCACCACTCTCCCCCTACTTTTGCTTGCTGGTATTAGCTTCATTTGTTGCTGTTATCATTTGTTTGAACTGGGACTTTTTGAGAATCAGAGTTATGACCCTTCTCCTTTTGCATAGCTCAAAGGGTTCCCAGGCCTTTCATGTGGGCACTATCTCTGTATCATCCTTTGCCATATATCATCTTCTGACCAGGTCCTGCAAGGCTTCCACCAGCTCGGACTATATATCCTTTTGAAAAGTGTATGTAAGTTACAGATCCATTGGTCTGTTGAATAAGGCTCCAATCAACTTATCATGCAACTATGGACATTAAAGTTGCATGACAAGCCATTCCCCATATTTTCCAATGATAACCATTCATATATGCGTGACTTAACCACTTCCCGCCCGGCCTATTGACAAATGACAGCTGGGCGGGGGGTTCGTTATCCTGACTGGACGTCTATTGACGTCCTCAGGATAACCCGCGATCACGAGCCCGTGGGGGCGCGCATCGCGGCGATCAGTGGTGCCGTGGGTCAGTCTGACCCACCGCATTACCGACTGAGTGTGCTCAGCCATGACCAATCATGGCTGATCACTGTGTAAACAGGAAGAGTCGTTTATTGGCTTTTCCTCTGCTCAGGTCCCCTCAGGATCGCCACACTGGACCACCAGGGAGCTGACCAGGAGCACCAGGGAGCCGACCAGGATCACCAGGGAGAAGATCAGGAGGCCCCCCAGGGACCACCAGGAAGCCCACGCTAGACCACCAGGTAAGGGCCATACAGTGCACTGTAGGGATGGAACTGTGCCCATATGTGATGCCTGCCAGTGCCATCCCTAACAGTGCTATATGCATCAGTGCCCACCTGTGCCATGTACCAGTGCCCACGGCTGATCGCTGTGTAAACAGGAAGAGTCATTTATTGGCTTTTCCTCTGCTCAGGTCTGCAGACCTGAGCAGTGGAGAGCTGATTGGCTGCTCTCCTGATGGGGGGGGGGGGGGGGGGGTGCGCTGAACATTTATCAGTGCAGCCCCCCTCAGGATCGCCCCACTGGACCACCAGGGAGCCGACCAGGACCACCAGAAAGCCGACCAGGACCACCAGGGAGCCGACCAGGACCACCAGGGAGCCCCCCCAAGTACAGCATAAGGAGGCCGCCCAGGACAACCAGGGAGAAGATCAGGAGGCCGCCCAGGGACCACCAGGGAGCCCACACTAGACCACCAGGTAAGGGCCATACAGTGCACTGTAGGGATGGAACTGTGCCCATATGTGATGCCTGCCAGTGCCATCCCCAACAGTGCTATATGCACCAGTGCCATGTACCAGTTGCCCACCTCTGCCAATTATCAGTGCCCACCATTGCCATCTATCAGTGCCCAGCAGTGCCACCTATCAGTGCCCAGTGCCACCTATCAGTGCTGCCTATGAGTGCCCATCAGTACCGCATATCAGTGCCCATCAGTGCTGCATATATGCGCGCCATCATCAATGCAACCTTATCAGTGCCACCTCATCAGTGCCAATCTGTACTGCCTCATCAGTGCCCATCAGTGTAGCCTCATCAGTGCCCATGTGATGGAGAAAATGTACTTATACAAAGTTTTGTGACAGAAACAAAGAAAACATTTTTTTTATTTGTAGAGCAAAAAATAAAAACCGCAGAGGTGATTAATTACCACCAAAAGAAAGCTCTATTTGTGGGAACAAAATGATAAAAAAAATGCTTGGGTACAGCATCGCACAACTGCACAATTCTCATTCAAAGTGCAACAGCACTGAAAGCTGAAAATTGGTCTGGACAGGAAGTGTTTTAAGTGCATGGTATTGAAGTGGTTAAAGAGGAAGTGAAACCTGATGGATTTTACTTCCTCTATAGTTCCCTGCAAAGTAAAAGCATAATGGGCTAGTATGCATCGCATAGTAGCGCATTATGTGACACCTGCAATCGAAGCCAAAGCTGTCCCCTGTGCAGGCCGCGTCCATGTTCACCCCTCTTCCTTCCGGGGCCACGGACTCTGGCTCTGTGACTGGCTGAAGTCACGTGCAAGTTTAGGAGATATTCAGGGTACCTACAGGTAAGCCTTATTATAGGCTTCCCTGTAGGATAAAGTGGTTGTAAAGGGTTCACAACTACTTTGAAGTTGCAGAAACTTCAATATGGTTCATACACTACTTTGGTCTGACTTTCATACAATTTGAGTGCCATAGACTTTAAAGTCGTACCTGAATGTTATCCAATGCAACAGTTGTCCATTATCACTGGTCAAAGCCAAAGTCGTATCCAATTTGAGTCAAAGTTGCACTCCAAAATCGGTGCAACTTTGGAGTCGTACAAGTGTGACTGGAGCTTAATGCCTGGTACACACAATGAGATTATCGGACGAATGATTGTCTGTTTTTCTTCTGCATGCTAATCTAAGATCAAACCTGAAGAGTTCACTAAAGTCACAAAAATTTTCGTACGACAGAATAAAAAAATCAGTAGTGATGTAATGTGTTGTAGTGTATTTGTATTGCATTTTCGAACGACACCTGTACTGGTTAAAACTAAAATAGTACGATCGGACATCGTACAAGAACATTTTTCGTGCATGTCTGATCGGATAATATCGGATGAACTGTCATGATCAGCTCTCGAAAGCTCTGTACTAACGATCCGATTATCGTACGATCGCTTAGAAAGCGGGATTTTTTTATACGATTTTCTGATCGTGTGCACGGGGGGATACGATGGTTTAAAAGATACGATAGTTTGCTGTATATAAATGTATAATTGTCCTTCATTTTACTGTATTTTCTTTTGCTTCTAATAACCATGCTCAACAACACTCTTTTGAACCCCTGAGGAAGCTACAACTGCAAAACGCGTTGGGTTTTGCATCATATTCCCTCTTGATTAATGTATCATACATTTGTTGAACATTTATTGTATCTCTCACTGTGATTGTTTGAACGGGGAGGATAACATGGCAGGGTCATGTATTTTAGGGGATTCTTTTCCCAGAAATCTTTTTAATGATGAATTGTAACACAACTTTTGTTTTTACTAATATGACTTTCTAAGTTGCTCTCTGTGGGAGAGTTTCGGCACCATTTATAATCCCATTCATCCTTCATTTTGTCAAACGCTATAGGAATTGAGGTGCTGATATGTTCAATTGGACTTAATAGTTACCTAATGTTATTTTATTAACAAACCATGGCATGTATATGAACAGGACAAAGGGTGTTGACATCATCCATCTTGATATGCCCTTTCACCAGGGAGTACTCGATCATAAGCTGGCCATACACAGGTATTTTTTAGCCAGCAGTGGATGGAGGAATCCCCTTGCGGGGACATTGTTTTCTGACAGTGGGACCCACCTCTGTTGGAATACACTAATCAGTGGCTGCAGCTGATTGACTCCAATTGCTGATTGACAAAAGTTTTTCAGCATGTCATTTTGACAGAAGTTGACCAAACTGTTCCCTGCTCAACTGGACAGATTTCGATCGGTCTATGGCCAGCTGTACTCAGGGTGGACTGCAGAAGGAGGGAGGCAGTAAAGAAAGTAAAATTTCTTTCAGCAGCACTGTCTTTTCCTTGTAAATATTGGCAGAGCTACTGTTGTTTTTATTGTTTAGAATACAGAATTATGACCATTGGTGACCAATAATAAATTCTGTGGACTTGTATCACTAAGATTTCCAGCAAGAGACAGCAAACAATGAATGTATTTATTGCAGACAGCCGGTGCCTCAGTGTTATACTGGAAGTAGATGCATATCTCCTGTATGTGTACAGTATCTAATCAGATGTGAAATCTCGATCTCCCTCTAAATCTACTTTAAGTGGCAAAATATTTATTATGCATTTTCCAGCAGTGTGCATCAACAAGCCTTGAAGGGAAGTTAGAAGAATCCCCCCCCCCCCAATCTCTGAAGGATTTTAAACTTCTGGTGACATTTCTTCTTTAGCTAATTTGGCTTTTTGAATGTACATAGCAGTAGCAGCCATCAACTTGTAGCCATTTTCCCCAGCTGTAAAGTTAAAGCGATCACTTTCACAGTGCAGGCGGTACAGTCATCCCAACCCTGTGTGGTTCCTGGGCTCTCCCAATCTTACTGGGAGCCTGGGACCACACCCAGCAGCTTCAGGATGGTGTGCGGGAGGAGACCGAGGAACATCGGTTCCTTCATCTCCTCTGCGCAGAATGAAACTGGAGGTGACTATGATTTTGTTACTTTCAGTTTCAAAGTCATCATTACCTGGCTGATAGATCCAATGAAGCATGTAACTGAGCAGAGACCTGCTTTGTTAGATGCTTTGGAGGTCAGGCGAGACATTGGGGTCTATTAGATCCTTGATGATGCTTGAAGATGCTTGAAGATGCCAGAAAAGCTCTGATGAGGTTTTTATTGTTAGCACGTTTAACATCTATATTACAAGATCTCCTCACAGTTCTGTTTTAAAAGAGAACAGTGGTAAAGCAGCATTGAAAGCAAAACTGTAATATATTGCCGCTTACCAATCAGTAGATGTTGTAGCTGCATTCGTTTTCTTATTTTTAGGCTTTTTCCCTCTGTTTTCATCTGGTATTCTGGTGACCTGGTTATACACATCCTGTATTACAATGCCCTCACTCTGGATGAAGGAGAAAAAGGGACACCTTTGGACAGCAGCGTTGTCAGTCTTGAGGGGGGAAGTGTGTTCGATTTAGTAGAAGATTTAGGTACACTAACAAATTGAAGCCAAACTTCAGCTAACGCATTATAAGCAGTTACAGCAACATTTTTTTTTCTCGTTTTGGGGAAAAGGTTTTTTTTTTCTTCCTTCAAGACAAAGGTTTTAAATAAATAAAAAAATAAAACGTATTATTGTAAGCACCCTGTTAGTGTTGAATGGTTTGTCTCATCTCTGTAACTGATATATCTGCAAGAGACTTTGTTCTTTTGAAAAACAACAGACCTACTTGCCAGACCACCAGGTGAAAATAGAAGAAAGAAAGCCTAAAAAATAAAACTAAGGCAGCCATCACATCTAAAGATTGGTAAGCTGCAAGATTATACATAAATATTTGTTTTCGGTTTGAATACTGTTGAAGGACACGTTGCTCTGAACTCCAGTGCTCAAAAAGTGGTTATTACGCCCAAAATCAAAAATGTAATATATTGCAGTATACCAATCCTTATAGGCTAAGTTCACCTTTCTCTGCCTTTTTTTCTAAATTCCAGCTCCCCTATGTACTATAATAGCATTAATGTACTTTTGCAAAATATCAAAGCTTTCCATTAATTCTACAGACACTTACCTCACTAGCTTTGTGGATGTTTCCAAACATGTATCCATTACTTCTGCCTTACTCCCTGGGCAGACTATAGGTCATGACACAGGAAGGAGTTGACCAGCTGACCTCATTAGCACACACCCTGCATCATCCACCCTCCTACCTACCGCCCATCTCTAGGTGCATGTATTTTAAATGAAATGCAATCAATCAGTGATCACCCTTCTCACTAAATACACAGGCATCAATTTTTTTTTTCTTACCTTAACTTTAATCTTGCATAGATCATTCACTTGGCAATTTGAAGTGTGCAGGAAATGAGAGATGAGATAAAAGCCTATCTGGAGCAGAGCTGTAGTACTGAAAACAGGAGAAGTGTGTCCTGGGTTCTATAAAGCTCAACATACACTATTCAATCTGATTGTACAATCTCCTTTAGATCTACCATCAACTATATAGTGCAAGGGCCTGCCTGATTGGATATAGAGTGATTGGCTAGATAGGTGTTTCCTCCTATTATATAAATTTGGTAAAGCTAAAGGAGATGGTACTGGTACAGTGAGATTGTATAATGTATTGCCACCCTTATACACCTAAAATTACTAGTTGCGCTTTCAGTGCAAACATAGAAGCAAACACACATTTTGCCATGTTAAAAATCGATTGGCAAATGCTGATAAATGCATAACAAAAAACATGCGACCCACAACACCCCAAAATGTCCCATGAACCACATATAGCGCAGCCCATTGAAATCAACAGCTGCCCTATGTGTGTAATGGAAAAACGAGCCACAAATTGTGAGCTCCCACTATGCTAGATGTGAATGAGTCCTGAAAGTGAAATTAGTGTGGTAACACAAGAACAATGAAGCTCCGTTCACATCTGTGCGTTTCCTTGCATTTCAGAAAGGCACTGCACCGAAAAATAACAGTAAAAAAACGCACCAAGTGGTCTGAAGCTTCTTTGGGGCGATTGTTCAGGTGGATGGGCTGCCCAATGCGTGAAGAATGAAAATGCTCCGAAAAAATGCATGTGGGAATGTCAGTTCCCACTATGCAGAGATGTGAATGGGGCTTGACAGCTGAGTGTTTCTGTCCATGTACTTATATAAAGATGGCCATACACCATGCAATCTGATTGTACAATCTCTGTACAATATAGTTCAGATTTACCAGAACTATAGATTAGGACCTATCTATCCATTCACTCTGTATCCCAACAGAGGCCCTTGCACTACAGAGTTAATGATAGATCTAAAGGAGATTGTGCAATCAGATTGTATAGTGTATATTGAGCTTTATAGAACCCAGGGCACACTTCTCCTGTTTCAATACTACAGCTCTGCTCCACATAGGCTGTTATCTCATCTCTGATTTCCTGCACACTTCAAAATGTCAAATGAACGATCTATCCAAAATTAAGAGTGAAGACAGAAAATAAATTGATGCCTGTGTATTTAGTGAGAAGGGTGATCATGGATTGATTGCATTTCATTTAAAAACATGCACCTGGAAATGGGTGGGTAGGAGGGTGGATGATGCAGGGTATGTGCGAATGAGGTCAGCTGGTCAACTCCTTCCTATGTCATGACCTAAAGTCTGCACAGGGAACAAAGCCTCGTACACACGATGTGATAGTTGTACGACTACACGTCCAACTTTTCTCAAAATCGGCTGTCTGTGATTTTGTCTAGCGTACTGACGTGAGTCAAGTTATCGTTCGACAAATGCGAACGTAGTGACGGGTTAGGAGCGTATAAAGAGGATGTTCAGGTGAATGTGAATTACGGACGCAGGTTTACATGGCCGAACACTTCCTGGGTTCCGTACATGCGTGTTTGCAGTTCCAACTTTTGTTTGTCCAACTTCTGTACACACGAGCCGAAAATCGGACAGCGCCTTGTTGGCAGACAAAAGTTTTCTAGTCTTCACATACAACTTCTGTTGGACGATAATTGGAAATTGGCTGTCGAATGGGGCGTACTAACGGTCGGATTATCGCACAACAGGCTGTTGTATGACTTTTTCCACCGATAATTGTACCGTGTACGGGCCTTAAGGCAGAACTAATGGATACGTGTTTGGAACCATTAATGAAGGCAGTGAAGTAAGGGTCTGTAGAAATATTGGAAATCTCTGATATTTTTGCAAAAGAAGCACATTAAATCTATACTGGTACATAGGGAAGCTGGAATTTAAAAAAATAAATAAAAAGGTGAACTTAGCCTTTAACCACTTCCGTACCGCCGGATGTCATATGACGTCCTTGGGTTTGAGTGGTGATATCTGAATGGTGCCTGCAGGCACCAATCAGATACCGTTTTTCTTCTTCTGGCGATTCCCCGTCAAATAAAAGTGGTCTTAGCGGCGGATTCGCCGCAAGATCACTTTTATCAGCGGCAGGAGAGGTGCCCCCCTCACGCCGCTTTCTCGTCATCTCCGCAGCTTACCGGACCCCCCGGCAGCGGCGGAGATGATTGGATCCCCCCCCCTCCCCAGTGTCCGTGAGCCGAGTCTCCATAATACGGCAGGGCGGAAATGACTTCAGAAGTCACTTCCGCCCAACGGTCTTAAAGGGCCCATTTTTTTTTTTTTTGGACTGTCATTTTTTCAATTTTTTTTTTTTTTTGCATTTTACTGTAAATATGAGATCTGGGGTCTTTTTGACCCCGATCTCATATTTAAGAGGTCCTGTCATGCTTTTTTTCTATTACAAGGAATATACATATAGTGTATATTGAGCTTTATAGAACCCAGGGCACACTTCTCCTGTTTCAATACTACAGCTCTGCTCCACATAGGCTGTTATCTCATCTCTGATTTCCTGCACACTTCAAAATGTCAAATGAACGATCTATCCAAAAATTAAGAGTGAAGACAGAAAATAAATTGATGCCTGTGTATTTAGTGAGAAGGGTGATCATGGATTGATTGCATTTCATTTCAAACATGCACCTGGAAATGGGTGGGTAGGAGGGTGGATGATGCAGGGTATGTGCTAATGAGGTCAGCTGGTCAACTCCTTCCTATGTCATGACCTAAAGTCTGCACAGGGAACAAAGCCTCGTACACACGATGCGATAGTTGTACGACTACACGTCCAATTTTGAAGCATGACATGTTGGGTATCATTTTACTTGGCATAACATTATCTTTCACAATATGGAAAAAAATTGGCCTAACTTTGCTGTTTTCTTATTTTTAACTAAAAAAAACAGAATTTATTTTAAAAAAAAGCACACTTGGAAGACCGCTGCGCAAATACGGTGTGACAAAGTTTTGCAATGACCGCCATTTTATTCTCTAGGGTGTTAGAAAAAAAAAAATATAATGTTTGTGGGTTCTAAGTAATTTTATAGCAAAAAAACCTGATTTTAACTCGTAAGTACCGAACCCAAAAAACAGGCTCGGTTTGGAAGTGGTTAAATGTGGTGGCTACATTTGTTTTCTTTTTTTAGTTTTTTTTTTTTTTGGAGGATGATCTGGCCACTAACACTTACTGTCATTGGGTGTTTCCACCCTAAATACAGGAGCAACAGAGATACCGTTGGACAGCAGCATTGAAAAACTGAGGAGAAGGTAGTGTTTGATGAACAGATTTAGGTGGACTTTAAAATTAAGGCTGAGCTCCAGCGAACACTTAGAGCCCTTTCCCACTGGGGCCGCCCGAGCGGCAGCGGTAAAATGTGGCTAGTTTAGCGGCGATTTACCACTGTTATTGCGACGCTTTGGCGCCGCTATTCGGGCGGCAGCGGGGCACTTTCGGAGCGGTGTACAGATGCTTCGGAAGTGCTGCCCATTCATTTCAATGGGCAGGGGCGGTGGAGAAGGAGTGTATACATCGCTCCCGCTCCGCCCAAAAGATGCTACTTGCAGGAGTTTGTTTCCTTTCCTGGAAGCGCGCCGCGCCACTGAGAAAGGCACACTGAGTTTAATGGAGAGGCGCTTTACAGGCGCCATTTTTAGCTAAATAACGCCTGTAAAGTGCCTCAGTGTGAAAGGGATCTTAATAATCAGTTACATTTTTTTTTTTGTTTTGGATAAGGGTTTTACATACATAAATAATAGTTGACTATTACGATCATCTATCTATCTAGCGATTGCGGTCGAGCCATGTTCCTAGGACACGGTGCGACCCCAATCTCAGTAAAGAGCAGATGACTCGGATCTTTAACCATCTGATTGGCTGTGTTCAATCACAGCCGGTCACATGTAAATGCGGAAGTACCGTTTATCGGCTCTCCTCACCTCTCACTGCTGCCTTTCAGTGCCTGCTTATAAGTGCCACCCATCAGTACCGCTCATATCAATGCCTCCTATTAGTGCCACCTAATCTGTGCCGCCTCATCAGTGCTACCCCATCAATGCCCATCAGTGCCGTCTATCAGTGCACACCAGTGCCGCATATCAATGCCACCTATCAGTGTGGCATATTAGTGCCTCCTCATCAGAGCCACCTCATCAATGCCCATCAGTGCAGCCTATCAGTGCACTAAAGTGAAGGAGAAAAATAAAAAACCCAGCAGTGATTAAATACCACCAAAAGAAAGCTCTATTTGCGTGAACCGCACAATAGTCATTCAAAGCGTGACAGGGCTGAAAACAGAAAACTGGCCTGGGCAGGAAGGGGGTAAAAGTGCCTGGTAGGCAAGTGGTTAAGCCCAATTCCTGGCAAACACTTTTTACAGATATAGCAGAAAAAGCATCAGAACCTCTGTCAATTTTTACCTGCTGTTTGTGGACCATTGGAGAGAATTCTCACTTACTGACTATGGGGGTTTGAGGAAAAAGTGAGGTGACAGAGACAGCTTTTTTTTTTGTAAAGCTGAGTGCAGGGCAAAAACCTTTGTCAACTTTTTACTGCTGCCTGTGTCCCCACTGGGGGACTTCCCCTCATTTCCTGATGACTGATATCAGACAGAACAAAAAAAAAAAAAAAAAAAGAGTGAAAATCTCATAAGGCCCAAGATAGCAGTAGATCTAGGTGTTCCAATAATTTCCTACTCTAGTTAAAGTTAGCTGTATAAAACTGTTTTTCTTCTTTCTCAATTTTCTTTGAGGCCCCATGCCAAGTGCGTGTGTTGTCCTACATTTACAAAGTGTAGCTCAGCTTTGTTAAAGATTTCTAGCACCCACATTTGTGTAGATACAGTAGGTCTAATGCCCTAATTTGCAGAGCTGTCTTTAGTGTGCGTGTTTTTATAAAAAAAAAAATCTGTTGAATGTAAAGGTGATTTTACTCCCTTTGTGCATTGGACTCAAGACTCTGTATGCTTGAAGATGCCAGAAAAGCTCTGATGCAAGGTTCTTATTGTTTGCACAAACTTAACACCTATACCACAAAATCTCCTGTGGTTCTGCTCAATTCAAACAAATCACCAACTGGTACTGTATGTGCAGCAATATTTGCTTGCAACTTAGAGTGCTATTAAACTAGTTGTAAACCCTCGCTGTTTTTCACCTTAATGCATTCTATGATGCATTAAGGTGAAAAACCTTTTCTACTACTGCAGCCCCCCCAGAGCCCCCGTTTTTACTTGTCCATGCATAAATCCTAATAGAAACACGTTTGTTATTCTTGGAACGTAGTCTCGAAAAGACCGTAGAAGTTCGTATGTCTCAGAACTCAGGTTACGTGTTTCCCTCATTTTAGTGGAAATGTAAGTTGTCTAAAAAAAAAAATATTTTTGTGCGTGTGATTTCTGTCGAGACGTTTAATCCCGTAATCTGGATGACATAGA
>BLSH010368058.1:273215-288713 GCA_018402905.1 Glandirana rugosa | reverse complement strand
TTACATATCTGTGTTTTTTTGTATGTGATGACACAATTGATTCTATGCTAATTTCATTCGCTGCCTAAAGTGGGTTGCTGACCTTTCAATTTGGAGGTAATTACACTCACCTGGTTTTTCCTTTTCCCCTCCTCCTCTCTTTGTTTGAGAAGATCTTGAATTCATATTTAAGCAGCGATATGATCATACCATCTCTAGCTATGATTAAGCGTCAGATATAGACGTGAAACGCGTCAGCTTTTGTACCTGGGGTTTGTCCCCCAATATGCTCTGCTTGTATGTCATTTGATTTTACCAATAAACGGCAATTTTTGGAGTGCGGCTGTCTGAAGAACTTTTCTCAGTATCTCCTGTATCATGGCGGAGCCTGCACCCTATGGAAGCGGTCACATCTGTGGAGTGAAGCCGTGGCTTTGAGCGGGTATTGTCTTCCCCCCGTTTTACTTACCTGATCCTGATCGTTCCCGCGCCAGGGACGAGCCTAGCAACTCCAGTCACTGACTCATATCCTTATTGGCTAGATTGAAAGCAGAGGTAGCATTGGCGGGCAAGGCCAAGTGCTGCTGTCTGTGTCGATGGATGCAACAACAGGACTCCGGAGCGTGCCCCCAAGGAAAGAGAGACATTTTTGGACAGCAACATTGCCAATCTGGGCAGGGGGTAGAGTTACCAACCAACACCACCCACACCACGGAGATGCGGTGATATGCATGTATATATATGTACCAGGTGTTACTAATGAGCAATACTATTTATTCACTGTATTTTGAGATGACTCAACATGTGTATATGTACTACTAAACATGATATTATATGTTGATTTTCCTTGCATTACCGTATAGCCGTGTGCTTCATTTAAAGTCCCAAATTTCCGCTCTCTTTTGCAGAGGGTAGTGTTAGATGCATTAGTAGATTTCGATGGACTACAACAACCTGTTTTTTTGGGGTTTTTTTTTTCCCTTTTGAGATAAAGGTTATATATAAAAGCTAAACATTGTAAGCACCCCCTGTTAGTTTTAAATGGTTTGTCTCAACTCTCTAATTGTCACTTTTGCTAGACAGATTGGTCTGGGAAAGTTGAAAAATAACAGACTTACTGGCCAGATCAACAGGTGAAAATATAGGATAAAAGCTTAATAAAAAAAACAAACATAGCCACCACATTTAAGAATTGGTAAGCTATAGTATAATACATTTTTGTTCTTGGCTTTAATGGGCACTCAGAGTTCGGTATGAGAAAATGACTGTTGGTTTTAGAAAGTAGGTTGTAAACAGAATATTGAAACCAGAACAATTCACGAGTCAAGAAAAAGCTCAGTAGGCAATGTAACCCTTTCCTGCACAGACATAACTAAACTATTCTGTGGTTAGTCCAACGGATTCACTTTTTGACTTCATGACTTAAAAAGGATGCAGCACAGGTATCAGTTACAACTGAAAACGGTCTTTATAAGCTGATCTGTACATGCGTGTTCGTTTTTTTTTGCATAGGACTGCTTTTCATAGCTTAGGCTATTTCACAATGATTCAACGTAGTCATGGTTGCTACCGGTAACCTGGAACAAACATCATAAGGGAGTGTTGAAACAGATTAAACCCCGTTATAGTTAAAGGTGCTAGATGTGGTTCTTAGGTGAACGGAGATTTAAAGTAATCATTTTGACAAGAGAGGCAAGATATATATACACATACACACATAGAGTATATATATGCTTATATAATGAATGTTGTTGACTTTTACCTCACTAAATAGACTTCCATTCAAATATGATATCCAGAGTTTCCAGAAGTTCGGAAGCTGCCCGACAACCACCTTTGTTAGCTTTTCCACAAACTCTGCCTGATGTGGCATTTTATATCTCAGAGCTGAGAAAAGGGAAACAAATGACAACTTGCATGTAGAGTTATAATCAATATGTACAATCAAAAGGTGTATAAATTGCTGAATACCCACGGACACAAATTAGGACTACCAAAAACATAGTACAACAAGCAATTATTAATCACTAAGGCCCCTTTCACATGGGTGTCCCGATCAGGTCTGCCTGTCCGTTTTTCAGGCGGACCTGATCGGACGCTCCATGCACCTCTATGTAGCGGCGGATGTCAACGTTGACACGTCCACTGACATCTGCCGCCATCCGATCCTGGCCATGAAATCCAGATGGATGGAAACCCTATTCTCTATCCGTTTGGAGAATCGGATCGGATGAAAACGGACAGGCAGTCCGTTTTCATCCGATCTCCATAGAGGAGAGCGGGGCTCTGACAGGTCAGTCTCCGCACGTGAGCGTGAGTGGAGACAGAGCTGTCATCCGCCTGCTCAGCGGGGATCAGCGGAACGATCCCTGCTGAGCAAAGCAGAGTCCGCACACGGACAAGCCTGTGTGAAAGCGCTCTAATCGCTTTTATACCAGTATTTTGTTGTAAGACACAAATAGATTCTGTATATTGTATACTACATAAAGTACTTTATTAATTGTAAAGTCCATGTGACACCTCCTTACAGCTTAGGCAGCCATTACCTGGGAGATATTAATGTATGGGAGAACATAATACTCACACACGCTATAAAATGTCTACTTCTACTGCATATGTTTGTAGGCCATATGAAGGGATGACAATAATTCTAGAAAAACATGCAGATCTTCCAATATTTCTTAAAGCCATAGATTATGAGTTGAAGGACAGAAAATCGCTCAATTCCCCCATCAGCACAGTCAGCGTTGATAGGGGAACCCCTCCCGCTGCGCTATTGCATTCTAACAGCGGGAGGTTTCCCCACCATGAGAATACAATCATAAATGCTGGAGGCTATAGCTGCTGCTAGTGACTGTATGAGAAAACCCGGACAGGCTGGTTGCACTGAAGTCAATCGATAGATCGACTTCAGTACAACCAGCCTGTCCACAAATGGATCAAAATTCGGCTGGTTCAGAAGGAACTGGCAGAATTTCGATCTGTCTACAGCCGGCCTTACACTTCAATCTCCATAACATAAAGTCAATTGGTAATTGTCAAGTACTTGTAGCTGCCTGCCTATTATAATGACCAAGCAGGCTCATTTTGGAAGATACTGAAAGCTATGCGGGTTTTTTTTTAGTTAGTTATTTGAACAGAGATTAGTTAATATGACACAGACGTTACCAACTAACTTGGAAAAAAAAACACCTTTCCATGGAATACAGTAAAGCATAGTACTTGTCCCTAAACCACAGAAACGCCTTCATAAGCTTTGTGGGAAAACAAATACCAAGAAAGTATTTCCTGTTTTTAGTCTAACACCTCAGACTAAAATTTCAGGAACTGAGCTTTGATAAACATATTTGAAGACGTATAAAAGCATAGGGTCCTGTGACGTGTTTTGAATACAAAGTGCCAGCTCTGATGAAGACATATATGATGACCATCACTATTACTACGATCAGCGCTCTCTCTCTCAGTGGAAGCTCAAGGTTTTTGTTTCAGATAATCCAAAAGGGCGAGGTGTGTTATTAGCAGCCCTCTTACTAAGGAAGCACGGTGGTAAGGCATTTTTTTTATTTTGCCTGCATATATGATGCCTGGTAGGTCACTGCACACATGTCAATGTCCCTGCACTCTCTAGACCATAAGGCACAGTTATATGAAGCACCATCAAATTTCTGTTTAGCTCAGGATTTATTCACTTGTGGAATACACGGAGCTGTCAGCAGATCGTTTTAAAGCAAATTAAAGCAGAAGGAAACCCTCCTCTATTTACAGCCAGGGAAGCTGCCATGTTTGCCTCAGTTTGATCTGAAGTTGCCATGTGACCAGCCATGACACCAGTTATTTGATGGCCTAAGTTTTATTGAGATCTAACATAAGCACACTAGTAACTGTGACAAGGCATGCCTTGAATAAAACAGTTTGGGAAACCGTTAAATCAGAGGGTTTAGTTCATGGCTGGCCCAAGACATTGTGCTGCCTGGGTCCAAGAATGAAATGCTGCCCCCCATACCCCCCCAAAAAAAATCACGCCCACCAAAAGGCCCCCACATCCATTATTCTATATCATGGTAATTAAAACTAAAATTAAATTTATCAGGAAGTCAGATTTAGATGTAACAGCACCTTGTCTATATGCAAAATTATATAACATTCCATTATGTTCAATTCCAACAGGCGGGCTAGGGCAGTATACAGACAAGATAGGGTAGTATAGGGGCAGGGTAGAGAAGTAAAATAGCATGCTAAGGTAGTATATGGACAAGCTAGGGTAGTATATGGACAGGCTAGGACAGTATAGGGGCAGGCTAGGGCAGTATAGGGGCAGGCTAGGGTAGTATATAGAATGGCTAGGGTAGTATATGGACAGGCTAGGGCAGTATGGGGGCAGGCTGGGGTAGTATATAGAAAGGCTAGGGTAGTAAATGGAGCATAAGATAAACTTCTTTTTCTAAAAAGCATGAAGATATTGATTATATGATATTCTTTAATTCATGGTGTGCACTGCGTGGCCACCACCCTATTTACACACTGTGAGCATATACAGTAGTGTATTGTTACGCACACTCCTAAACTCAAGGTCTACAGGCTGGATTTTTTATATACTGAAACACAATAGGCTGTTATTGATAAAACCATAATTGACGCAGTTCTTTAGTGATTGTGTATTTAACCATTTCTGGACTGCCGGGGGTGGGGCATTGGGTGAAGCATGGGCAGGGCATTGGTGGAGCTTGGGCGGGACTTAATTTAAAATATGGGAGGGGTTATCAAATATACCTTCGGGCTGAAGCCCCTGGTCTTTTTACCACCTAGCAACGCCCCTGCATGTGCTCCAGCAATAAATTTACTACAAAGGGTAGCGTTTTTTTTTTGGGAAGGAGGATGTACTCATTACTAACATACTATCTCAACAGCACTCCTGACTAACATTCTATCTCAACCAAAAGTAAGCACCCCATACAAAATAATGGCTGAAATCCATGCTCGATACAGTATTCCTTCCAGTGTATTATAATGTTTGATAGAACATTCATTAATATAATCCTTACTACAATGTGTGCATGCTTGGAATTTGCCAATTGCTATCTACTACTTTAAATAGCTGATTTACTAAAACATGCAATCTAAAGAAAAGGTTTGGCAATGGTTCATAGTATACAGTCTGATTTCTTTTTTAATTACTGAGCAAAGGACCTGACTGGTTTAGTTTGTAAAGCATTCAGTTTTGTACCACTCTTGTAAGCCAGCCTCAGGATAAGATAGAATCCAATAACCCTATTTATCCTTACAGTCATTTCGTCCTGATTGGAAGCTGCTTCCTCTCTGAAGTGACGCAGTCTGACTGAGTCGACCAATTGGAGATGGGCGTCCATCACTGTCCAAGTCAAGCAATGGGCTCTGCAACACTGGATTGCCTTTAAATAAACAAACATGGAAAATAAATTTGCAACAATGTCAGATAACAGAGATATATTTAAACAATGCCCAATCTGTACATGAGATGGTGCATTTGGCAGTCTCCCAGAAGGTACTTCGCTTTGAAGTCTACAGTAAACAATTTTGCACCATATAATGCTAAGAAGCGAAGCACAGGTTCTCTCATTTAGGGCTCTTGCACACTGCAGCTTAAAAATGCTCAGCGCAGCTTATTTTTGTACTGAACTAAAATACAGCCCATTCATGGTAATGCGCCAATGCACACAGGCGCCTAAGCAAGTGCCGTGTATTATCCCCTAAAAAACAACAATACAAAAATCTACATTTTTTGTTAGTAATTTACGCCTCATGCACGTGTTTGCGCCCGACTGTCCATAACATATTGCGAAGGTGAGAATAAATTTGCATGTATTTGTGAGCAAGTACGCCCGCATATGCGTAAGAATACGTGCAAATTCATAAAAAAAAAGGGCTGAAAAAGTAGATGTCCAAACAGGAGTATCATGTGAAAGAGGCCTTTTATTTACATCAACACCTATTCCACTCATCGGTATGCACATTTGCATTCAAACATGACACACCATTACATACCATTAAAATATACCTAAAGGAAAAACGTTTTCTTCATTTTGGATAGATGGGAGACAGCAGCCGGTTAATAAAAAAAAAAAAAAACGCCGACATTCGGTCCGTGTGTATCAGACGACGTGCCAATGGCAGAGATCGCTGATTGGAGTGTTCTGGCCCGGGGGGGGGGGTAGGGGTTGGGTATGTCCCCTGTCAGAACACAACAGCTCAGTGGGGGAGATCGCTGGACTAACCTCGTGTGGTTAGTACAGCGACTGTTTTTTTCCGTGCAACCCGCTGGATTGCAGGAAAAAATAATGTAGTGTGTATCCGGCTTAAGGGAGGGTTAGAACTCTTTTTTTTGCCATCTGTGTCCTGTTGAAAAGATTTCCCGTCACATCCTGTCCCCATAGTCAAAACAGGAAGTGAGAGGAAATCCCTCCAAAGTGAGGGCATCCCTGGTTGTCATCAGGGTTAACAGAACTAGTGTCCTCATTGAAAGATTTCTCCTCTATTTCTGTTCCGGGGGACAAACCCAAATTTTTGTTCCCTTCCCTCTTCACTTGATTCAAAAAAAAAAAATGGTCTTTAGTTATACTTTGAGGCCCCATTTGCACCTGAGCGATTATCTGCTTGAAGCTCAAAAACGCTGGAGGAGAAAAAAAAAAAAAACAATTATTCTCAATGGAGACGGTTCACATCTCCACTCCAAGGCGCCTGAAGCTCAAGCAAGTTCTGGAGATTTTTTTGTCACTTGAATCGGGCAGATTTGTATTCCCATAGAGATGAATGTGCCGTTTGTGCGGTTTTAGGCGGTTTTCTGCTCAAATGAAAAAAAGTAAAAAATAATATAGTAATATATGAATACATGAATGTAAAATAAAAACACAAATAACTAAACATCATAAATAAGCAAAATAAATGAATAATATGTAATAATACATTAATAATAATTAACCTCGAACCTTAAAATATATTAAATACATTATTATTACTATTATTATTAATAATAAAATAACAATAAACACCCAAACTTGAACAAATAAATACATTACTAATAATTGTTTTTGTGTTAGGATTAGGGTGTTTATTATTATTTTATTTTTTAAGGGGTAAGGGCTAAAGTTAAGGGTTAATTATTTATTTATGGTCACTTAGTATTCATTTATTCATTTTTTATGTATGCTTTTTATTTATTTGTGCATTTAGTTTACATTTATTTATTCATTTATTATTATTCATATGATAATAAATAATAATAATAATAATAATAATAAATAACTCCTAATCCTAACCCTATCCTAAATGGAAATCGAACCCCTTACCCTAATGAAAAAACATAATACATGAATAATAAAAGAAGAAATAAAAGCTAATGGAAAAGGTAAAAAAGCTGAAATACTTAGCAACAAATGATGCAACAGATAATAGTTTTCTCTATTGGCTAATAAAAAACCGCCAAAGCACATAAATGCTGTGTAAAAACACATCAAAATTGTGCATAAATAAGTGCGGAAAAAAATTCTGGCAAAACGCTCAAAGGTGCTACGCTCAGGTGTGAATGCAGCCTGAGAAATGCAAAACTATGAAGTGTACTAAATACATAACATAATAAAATACAGTCATAATGACCTCTAGATTTTCTCAAAATACGAGCCAGATTGTGCACACATTACAAGTATAAGCTAATAATATATTACACAGAGACAGTCAATAATAATGTTATTAATAATCATAATAATGTTTCAGCTGTTTATGGAAAAAATCAAGCACAGGGCTGAGGAATTGATATAGCATTCTTTCAAACCTTTACAATTAGCAAATGTCATAGCCACTACTTTCAAACAGACACAAGATGGCGCTAAAACACAAGTGTAAACTCAAGTCCTGGTACAGAAGTCCTCTCTTAGGCTTGATACACACTAATGTGTTTTCTGATGCATTTTGCAGAAATGCAGGGGCTTTTTTTTTTTTTTAACATGGGTTCCTATAAAACATGTTCACATCAATGCATTTTTGTGCCTCTGTGTTTTTGGAAAGGGTCGAAGACTCCCCCCCAGCATTTTCCATTTAATAGACTTCAATGTAATGCAAGTGCTGCGTTTTTATTGCGTTTACCACGATTTTGCCACAATTCGCGTTTTTAAATCTGCCTAGCAACAAAATCCCCCCCCCCCAAAAAAAAGTTTTTTTTAAAAAAAGAAAAAAACGCATAACACAAATCGTGGCAAAAAAGCGGAAAGCACAGCAAAAACACTGAGAAGCAAAATGCATAGATGTGAATCGAGCCTTTAAATGAATGTCAGTGTAAAAATAAAATACATTATCAGTAAAAACTGTCAAACAAGTGCATTACACTGCATAGGTTTAGAGCAGTTCGTTTATCTGAAGCTCTCGAATATATTAGTACCATACAGCAAGCTGCAATGCTGTTATTAGCCCCTATGTTTGGCTTCTTTAAGAATACTTCTAACTGTGCTGGAAACATGAAAACAATTCACACAGGATTCATAAAATTGAATTTACTCATTTTGGTCTTTACTGCAGTTTTCTGCTATAAAGTCTTTAAAATGAAAATGAAACACTAGGGGGCAATGAAAGTACATTGACACAAGCGGTGATTGCAAGAGACACACTTGCATGCACTTCTATTGGCAGGTAGAAAAAAACCCCATATATTCAAAAAGTGTATTTAGCTGCTTACTTTGAGTTGAGTTTTAGGGCCAGTTCACACTGCTGCGTGCAGCCAGATCGGATGTGATTCGCACCGCACTACAGTGTGAGTCACATGCGTGATCTCTAGGTGATGCAATCTCAGCCATAGAGATAGTATCCCATCGCATTCAGAACAAACTTGCACAGGACCCTTTTTTTTCTGCAGCAGCACAATCGGATCATATGAATGTTAACACCATGCTATCCGATTCTGTGCGAGTTTGCAGTGCGATATGCGAACTGATTTGCGGGTGTCATTAGCTTTGTAGTGACACTCCCTGCAGGTCGCATATAGCAGTGTGAACTGCCGCCAGGAGAATTGCGATGCGGGAACCCGCAGTGGACCAACCCCCTTAATTGTGTATGATGCAATATTTCAATATCTAGGCATCTTGTATAACCTGGCAACTGTTAGAGCAAAAAATGATCTTAACAAGTATGTAAACTCAACATTTCCTATTCCTGATATGAGCATGCTATAGCATGGTACTTGTATGAAAAAGTATCCTGTTCTCTTTATATTGCTTCCTTTGTGTGAAATCCATTTTTTGCCAGTTTCTCCGCTTTCCAGTTAAAAACTGACCACACTAAGCAGGATAACACATCGTGGTCAGTTCTTTAGCTACGTTGGGATCTCAACCTGTTCTCCTCCAATGATCCCACCCCCTGCACAGCCATTCACTGGGAAGATCAGTATGCTGTTGCTTCTCCTCTTCCAGCTCTTATGCAGCTGAGAACAGAGGGTATGTATGTGAACACTTACAAAAAAAGGTATTTATATTTTTTGTATTTTATATGTTTACACAAATGTTTTGCTTTTCATTTCAATTTTAAACAGAATGGGTTGTTTTACAAGGTGATCGCTTACAATCATTTTAAGGAAAAAACAAAATCTGAGAAAAAAAAAACACACAAAAAAACAATTAAACATTTGCTGCCACCACATGAATCTTGCATGTAGATAATCTTTACACTTTTTTTTTTCTAACATAGCACGATTGGGTTACAACACATAAGAGACTTCTGAGGTGTCAATCAAATGTTATAAGAAAGTAATAAAAGTTATTATAAAGTTGACACTTTAAATAACTGAAGGGCCGATACACATTTATATGACCCAGCTTTTTTTTTTTTTTTCATGATTACATCCATCTATTTAAATCACTGCATACAAAGTCTGCAGTAAAAAATACAGCCAATATTTGAGCTATGCAACAACTCCCTTATTTTTACCTCTAGCTTTTTTTGATATCATTATCTTTGTTGATTTAGAACAGGGGTCTCCAAACTGCGACCCTGGGGCCAGATTCTGCCCTTTTCCTGCCTTTATCTGACCCTTGGTGCAATATTCTTCCCACTGATACTGAGACATTATTCTGCCACTGACAGCAATTATGGTTCATAATTCCTCCCACTGACACCAATAATGGGTCATAATTCCTCCCACTGACATCAACAATGGGTGATAATTCCTCCCACTGATACCAACAATGGGTCATAATTCCTCCCACTGACACCAATAATGGGTCATAATTCTCCCTCTGACATCAACAATGGGTCATAATTCCTCCCACTGACACCAATAATGGGTCATAATTCCTCCCACTGACAAACAATGGGTCATAATTCCTCCCACTGATACCAACAATGGGTCATAATTCCTCCCACTGATACCAATTATGGGTCATAATTCCTCCCACTGACATGAACATTGGGTCATAATTCCTCCCACTGACACCAACAATGGGTCATAATTCCTTCCACTGACACCAATGGGTCATAATTACTTCCACTGACACCAACAATGGGTCATAATTCTTTCCACTGACACCAACAATGGGTCATAATTCATCCCACTGACACCAACAATGGGTCATAATTCCTCCCACTGACACCAACAATGGGTCATAATTCCTTCCACTGACACCAATGGGTCATAATTACTTCCAATGACACCAACAATGGGTCATAATTCTTTCCACTGACACCAACAATGGGTCATAATTCATCCCACTGACACCAACAATGGGTCATAATTCCTCCTTCTAATACCAAAGATGAGGCATTGTTTACTTGCACTGATGCCAGAAAAAAATTCCTGTTCCTGCTGGCCACAGTCCGGCCTCCCTGAAGTCTGAAGGACAGTAAATTGGCCCTTTGTTTAGAAAGTTTGGAGATACTTTTGCACTTTTCTGTTGTGAATAAGGACAAGGTTTACTGATTTTAAATAAACTGTATCTCTTTAGCCATGGACATATATTAGTATTCTGTATTAAAAGAAAAAAAAAAAAAAGAGGCCTCACTATTTTAATCTGGGGGGGAAAAGTGTGAAAAAATTATTTCAACAAATGAATCATACGTAGCATTATGCTAAAATCTCTGCTGTCTGCATTTTGTACATGGTATTCCTGCTGGGTTGTCACCAAGGTTCATGGCTGTTTATCTTTTAACATTCTGCCCTGGTTCACACCAGTGTGACTTGACAGTTCAATGTCGCACCCCATTTGTGGCAAAGGAACTGATCAAATTGCTGCCATTCATATCGCAGCGGCTTTAAAAAAGGTTCCTGCACTATTTCTGTGTGATTTCAGTGCGACTTGCATTGACATCTGTTAAATCTCATCAGCAAGCTGCACGTGAAATCGCACTGCTTTGAAGTCCTTCTGAAGTAGCGCAACTTCAAAATCGCACTTGTGTGAACCATAGCTTACTTGTGACTAAATCACAATGCTGTCCATATTTTCTCCAACCATCAGGCAGCGATATTGAAGAAATCAGAGGAAAAACAAGTCAATGTGAGTGCAAGTTCCAGCAAACAGATGTGATCACAGGTGAAGATGTACAAGTGCCTGGTACTGAGCCTTCTCCCAGCCAACAATAGAGAGAGAGGGAGTTGTGATCAGTAGCCTGAGGACTTTCTGTAGCCTGTCAGACTTCCTTACCACCCCTAAACACCTTTGAACATTTTTTCCTGTGCACAGCGGGTCCTTGTCCTGTGCTGCAGCCTGACCACCCACTGTTGCTTATTGACCAAACATGTAGGACTCGGGAGCTGTGCGGATACGACTTGGGTATAGGATTCCTTTTCTATGTAGAGAGAATCATTTGCACACACATTTCACTCTTGCAAGATAAGAAAACAGGGCAGCATAACAAAACTGGCTAAAATTATACTTAAGTCAACAGAAAGAAATGTTATTCGAGTTCCTCTTGGGCATAGAAGCTCTGTCACTGTCAGGCTACACAAAAAAAATCCTCCAGGCTAAAAGAACATAGAGAAAACATTGCTTTAATTGTGTTCATGAGCTGAACAGTTTTTTTATACGTGAACTAAAGGGACAGTGAAATGAATTGGTTCAGGCAATTATAATGCACTAGTATGATTAAGGCTATCTCACAGGAAAATCTAACCTAGAAAATAAAAATCACCAAGCCCAATGTTTTAGAGACAAAAACAACTCTCAATTCCCTCAAATTCAGACAGGAATTTACCTTTGTGACAGTCATGTTATATAGCCTAATAAGCTTCTACACTGGCATGAAACTAAATTTTAGCTGCTTTGCGGTGTGGACTGGGCACATAGAAAAAATCGTTTTCTATATTCCCCAGCAGTGACCTGCATTGATCCAGTGCTGAAAAACACAGGTAAACAAGCCCGAGTGAAGAGGAAACCTGCAAGTGTTCCTGAACCGCAGCAAAGAAAATTCAGGCTTCCACCCCTGCTAGGCAGGTTTATGCTGTTTGGCAGAACCAAGTACATTTTTCAAACAAGATGGACAGAAATACCAGTAAAAAAGCTCTTGCATACTGTATGTATTTTCTGTTTCTAGCTGTTTGCCTGGTGTTCAGCTTTAAAGCGATTGTAAAAGTTCTTTTTTTAAAAATAAAAATAACAATATACTTACCTGCTCTGTGCAAGGGTTTTGCACAGAGCAGCCTCGATCCTCCTTTTCTGGGGTGTCCCACCAGCACTCCTAGCTCCTCGCCTTCATCAGGTGCCCCCACAGAAAGCAGCTTATCATGGGGGAACCCGTGCGGGCTCGCTCCTGTGTCCTGCTGCTGCGTCCATTGACACATACAGTGGGACTCAGCCCCGTCCCCCACATCACTGGATTTGATCGACAGCAGCGGGAGCCAATGGCTCCCACTGCTATCAATCTGTCCAATGAGGACAGACACAGTGGCTGGAGCCGCTGGGCTCATGCACATTGCTGGATCTGATGGGCGCTGCAGCAAAGAAGGTTTTTCACCTTAATGCACAGAATGCATTAAGGTGAAAAACCTTGAGACTTTACAATCATTTTAATTTTCTCAGACATACTGTAGTTCCCAACAGTCTCTCTTCAAAGCAATTCCCTCTGCCCCATGTTCCTTCTCAATTGTCCCTCATTTCTGATCTAAATAAAATGATTTAACTAGAAGTGTTCTAGTACAGGAAGCTTTTTCACCTAAACTAAAAATGGCATTAGTAATTTTGGTGAAAATGGGGTCTGTGGATTTAATCAATTTTTGTGAATTCATTTTTCATCTGTTGGTATCTGAGGGTGTAGTGGAGTCTCTCCCTCCCCCCCCCCCCCCCTTATCTACATTTTTGTGCTAATAAGTGTTCCTTTTTCCATCTCAATAAGTTAGGAGATACATTCCCAGGGACATAAAGAACTGGTCAGTTACCAAATCTGTGCAACAGCTGTGGCTATTAACCACTTCAGCCCCGGAAGGATTTCCCATGTTAGGACCAGAGCATTTTTTGAGATTCGGCACTGTGTCGTTTTAACTGACAATTGCGCGGTCGTGCGACATTGTACCTACACGAAATTTGCGTCCTTTTTGTCCCACAAATATAGCTTTCTTTTGGTGGTATTTGGTCACCTCTGCATCATTTCTGATCACCGCTATAAACAAAAAAAGAGCGACAATTTTGCAAAAAAAAAAATATATATATATATATATATATATATTTCTTACTTTTTGCTAAAATACAAATCCAAAAAAAATATATAAAAAAACTAATTTATTCATCGGTGTTGGCCGATTTATATTTTTCCTCATATTTTTGGTAAAAAAAACCCGCAGTCGGCGTTTATTGATTGGTTTGCGCAAAAGTTGCCGCGTTTACAAACCATGAGAATTCATTTCTGGCCTTTTTACAATTTTTTTTTTACTACTAATGGCGGCGATCTGTGATTTTTATCGGGACTGCAATATCGGGGCAGACATGTTGGACATTTTTGGGACCAATGGCATTTATACAGCGATCAGAAATGTAAATATCCACTGATTACTGTATAAATGTCATTGGCAGGGAAGGGGTTAACCTGCAGGGGGAGATCTAGGGGTTAACTGTGTTTCCTAGGTGTGTTCTAACTGTGAGGGGGCTGGGCTGTCAGGGGCACCAGAGATCTAACTTATCCCAGTGACAGGGATCAGTAGATCTCTTAGATGCCGCCTGTCAGAACCGGGAACCGCCGTGTTTACTTCAGTGGTTCCCCATTCTTTCCCTCTGTCAGCTCATTGCAGTTCGCCGGCGGACATCAGGTCCACCTGAGCGGCGGGCACACTCCTCCAAAGTGCGGCGGGCACTCGCCCCCTAGCTGCCTGTCTGTAAATTGCCGTCTATTTGTGGCGATTCGCGAGACAGCGCCACACTGCCGCAGTAAATATACTGGGCATGTGGAAGTGGTTAAAGAGAATTTTCAGTCAGTTAACAAAAGGGACACTTACCTGTCCAGAAATCCAGCACTGTCCTCACCCAGGCTGGTTCCTTGCCAGTCTTTGGGTTCCCGGCACCGGCATGTTTACTACCCAAGGCACCAAAACCAAGGTATATAACTTGAGAAATCCAAACTGCAGCCTCAAAACATCCAGCAAGAAGATAGTATGGGACCGGACAAAACTACGAGGCTTATTCACTAATGCCAGAAGTCTGGCTGACAAAATGGGAGAACTGTAGCTGCTGATGTACGAGGAGGATTTTCATTTTGTGGGAATTTCAGAGACTTGGTTTAACAGCTCTCATGATTGGCTGGCAACCAATCGGGGGGGGGGGGGTTGGGTATGCTTGCATATCAAGAACAATTTGCAAGTAACTGTGAGGGACGACATCACTAACGGAGCAAGTGAGGAGGTGGAATTTTTATGGGAAGAGCTTCATAGGGAGGAAACCAAGGGGAAAGTAATAGGCCCCCCTTACCAGAGAGAGGAGGGGGAGGCAGACCTTCTATCACAGTTTAGAATGGCCGCAAGGATGGGAAGTGTCATTATAATGGGGGATTTTAATTATCCAGATATAGACTGAGCGTAAGGAACTGCGCATTCATCTAAGGCTTGCCATTTCCTGAATTTCTTGCAGGACAATTACATGGGTCAAATGGTAAATGCACCAACAAGAAATTAAGTGTTACTAGACCTATTGATTATTAATAATACATAATGATTTTTGGTCAGGCAACGCATTGACATTTTTGCAGCCACTGTGCTATAATGCTGGGTGTTCAATGTGCCCCTGCACCTTTAAGGAGGGTTGAGGCCCCTTCCAGACCATCTGCCTTCACCTATCTTATTAGAATGCATGTGCTTCCACTGTGGAGTCTCTTACAAGTCAGAGATAGGACTACAGATCACAGGGTGCCTTGGCGGGGCCTGCAGCTTACGCATGCATTTGCAAATTTGTGCAACTAAACCCCTGTTTTTAAATACTTACTGTTAGACAGGTTATTTTGGTTAGTCGCAGCTGGCCGGTAAGTAGAGCTTGGTATTTGCCTTGGATTTATCCCTGGCCCTTGTTCTTACATGGGGGGGGGGGGGGG
>BLSH010368058.1:231494-257744 GCA_018402905.1 Glandirana rugosa | reverse complement strand
GATATTACTGTTCTAAAATCATCTAAAAACTCTATGTGAAACTATAGCAGAGCGAAACCATATCCCTGTTCTTCTCTCTGCTATAGTTTCACACAGTTTCCAGATGTTTGCAGAACAGTTTGTCCCGGTTTTAGTTAAAGTGTTACACACAGTTTCCAGATGTTTGCAGAACAGTAGTTCAGTTTGTCCCGGTTTTAGTTAAAGTGTCACACACTGTTTCCAGATGTTTGCAGAACAGTGATATGGGTTTGCCCGGTTTTAGTTAAAGTGTTACACACAGTTTCCAGATGTTTGCAGAACAGTGATATGGGTTCTCCCGGCTTATTTATACTTTTTTGACACAGTTTGAAGATGATTTTAGAACAGTGATATGGCTTCTACCGTTAATTAATACTTTTCAGACACAGTTTGAAGATGGTCCACATCCACCTCCATTTTTGATTTTTTAATGAAATTATTTACAGCCATTTTAGTGCCTAAAAGTTCGGGTCCCCATTGATTTCAATGGGATTCGGGGTCCGGGACAAAGTTCGGGTTCTGTCCGGACCCGAACCCGGACTTTGTCCTGAAGTTCGGCCGAACCAGCAGAACCCGGACTTCCAGAAGTTCGCTCAACTCTACTGCTGAATCATTAAAAATTAGTTTACAATACAAATCACAGAATTAACTTAGCTATAGTCCCATTGCACCAGAATTCATTAAAAAAGTGGAAACCTAAAGTATGTGTCACGCCTGGACTGGGACCAAAAAATAGGCCTGGGCATTTTAGACTGAGCAGCCCAGTTTTTTTTTTTTTTCTAAAAAGATCCTAATGCCACCGTAAATCCTTTTGTCCACTCCCTTTTCCATCCACAGGCACTCTCATTCCCTCTGAAACTACTTTTGTGATCCTTCTGCTCTATAAATGCATGCTCTGTACCCTGAACATTCTCCTTTACCTTCATCCTTGCCACGCTCCTCTCTGAATCATTCTCCTTCCCTTCTATCCATCGCCATTTACCTCTCATGTCTCTATCATTCTTTTCTATCAATGCCTACTCTAACTCTCTATGATTGTTCTCCTCTACATCTCTCCATACCTTCTCTACTTTATTCTTGTCTACGATCAAAGTTTACTGCCATTTCCATCATACATAGCTTTCAGACTGTGTATACATTGTGGCTCAATGCCGGGGTGGGAGATGTTCATCCTTCCAGCCTCCTCCTTGTCTTTTATCATGGGGACCATCAGAGTCAAGTAGGAGCCTGGGTCTTCCCTGGCTGTTTCATTAGCTTGACAGGTGGTAAGGGATGATGCAGGTGCTGGCGAATGAAGCAGGGCAGCTGCTGGATGACCGGCGCTAGCAACGGTACTGGTGCCCTTCCCTCCACATTACACCAGCTGCTCAGGGCATATGTCCTCTTGCAGACATGCGGCCATGGCCCACCGAGCAAATGTCCGGTATGTCCTATGGCCAATCAGGGCCTGGTATGTGTAATGATGTATGTATTTTAAGAAAGACCTGACACTTTCTATTTACAACTATCACTTCACTACTACTCTACTTATGTTCCTGTTTCTTACCTTTGTAAGAATGAAAAGTAATCAGACAAATACTGGCAGAAGAAATGTAGGGGGGATTAAAAAGGAATGAATGAAGAAATAATGAAGAAATAAAACAGGGGTGCAGTGGATAGGGCTGAAGATGAGGTTATGGAGCAGACAGTAAGGAATGATATTACATGCAGGGAATGGGGTTGTACAAGGGTTCTTCAAAAGTTTCAACACTTTACCTCTTTTTATTAAGAATTTCAAAAACAAATTACATTACATAATTTTTCTACATAGTCACCTTCCTTTGCGATGTATTATTCCCAGCATCGTACCAACTGTCAGACATGAGTAATTAATAATTCTACCGTCCTCACCGTTTCCAATGAAAATATAAAAGGTGCGGAAACTTTTTGAAGAGCCCATGTATATGGACTGTGCAGGCAAGAACAGTAGTACAGGAACAGAAGGGAGAGGAGTAGGAGAGCAGGAAAAGGAACATGAACAAGACCAGATTGGAGTTGACAGCATGGAGGACACAAAAGAAGTGTTACAGGCACAAAACCACTACACTAGGGTTAAGGTTGTGGAGTGTACCAAAAGGCAGTGAAGATATGAGATATTGTGGTAAGGGTGAAGAAGGGGCATGGGTAAAGTCAGGGGGGACTTAAAAGCTGAATATGGACTTTAACAGGAGCCACAGTAGAAGGAAAAATTAATAATACTATTATTGGTAATGTGTTCATTTCCAGTATTCTATAGAATGCCTAGGAAATATATAAAATGCGTGATGATTTTTAGCATAGTAAGAAATGTATGCGTAATTTTAATTCTAGTATATACTTTACCTAGTCGTTGTATAGAATACCAAAGAATTATGCGGAACGACAAATACTGCTTAGGCAAAGTATAAAAAGAGTCATGAAAACATGAAATGTCTTATTTTAATGTGCTACATACTTTACTAGGCATTGTATAGTATACCTAGGCATTATGTAGAATGACAAGGACTATTTAGGCAAGTCCTTTGGACATAAAGTGAATTAAAAACTGGCATAGAGCTGGTTCAGAATTCCTTGAGCAGTTCCAAATTGCTAAAAAACAGTCTTCTGCCACACTTATAACAATTGCCTACAGATTGTGCAAGTCACCCAATCCCTTGTCACAACAGGAATAGGAACTTGCACAGTGGCTCCCAAGGATGCAGAAGAAAATTTTTTTATCAGATTCCATTTTCATTTTTGACCTGTATTTCCAGATTCAATTTAGATACAATTTTACGTTTTTGACAGCATTCTCATTACTGAACAAAGAATGCACAAAATTGATCTTCTTTTCTCATCTCCATCATCTTTACTGGTATGCCCACAGTCGGCATGCACGTTTAGGTCACAGTGGCTGCATGTATGGGCCCTACTGGTTTCCTTGATACAGATACAACAGGTAGCAGAAATGGAAGCCTCTTTGGTAACCACATCTTCACCACCATTCTGGTTTCTTCCATTGTGGACTACAATCTCATCCATGTTTTGAATATAGGCTCTCACTCTTGCATAGGGTCATCTGTTTCTTCTTCTTGTATTGTGTGAATGTTTTCTTTGATTTTTTTCTAGCTGTTCCTTTGGAGCCAAAGCCGGGCGCCCACACTTGTGATGCCGCACGTGCACGGAGGAGGGGGAGAAGAGCGAGGCTTCAGGTGGCCGCATCGCTGGAGCGTGGGACAGATGAGTGTCTGATTATTAAGTCAGCTTTTTGTAGCTGCTGACTTTAAAAACGGTGGAACTCCGCTTTAAATAACTCACAGTGTGGGACGTAAAACTGGATAAAACTGACACCTTCTCTAACAGGATAAAACAACTTATTTTTCTGATAGCAATACATCATACCAATTCAGTACTCGATAGTCCTGTGGTTCCCTCTTAGTAGAGGTCTTCGCCTTTTTCACATTGCTCACTAAATTTTGGTAAGTGGTTTTAGTTAAAAAAAAAAAAAAAATTTTTAGCAGCATTAGCACTTCCTTAGCTTGTTCTTCATAGAATCATTGTTGCTCTTCGACATCCTGTAAGTCTAGCCTGGATATTACACCTAGCTCCGCCATTCTCATACAGCACAGTATGACCCTAGCATCTGTTCTGCAAACTTGTCTCTGCCAAACAGAGACTGAAGTTTAAATGGCGGAAGTGAAATGATAAGGTCACTAGCGTGAGCATTTTATACTTTGCCGGTTGGCTTTTTTGCATTGCATAGAATGCCTAGGAAATGTGTGCAATAAGAAGCATTTCATACTTCAACGTCCCTTTTTCTAGGCATTCTATACAGATAGATTTCCATGGTATTCTATACAACATGACAATAAAAAAAAATCACTAGCGCGATCATTTTATACATTGCCAGTTCACCTTTTGCCATTCCATACAATGCCTAGGAAATATGTGTTTTCATACTTTGACATGTTTGACATTCTACAGATTTCCTAGGCATTCTCTAGAATGTCTACGATTACACAATTCCTAGATATGACAATAAAAACGTCAATAGTGGAAATATTTTTTACTTTGCCTTTTGGCATTGCATAGAATGCCTAGGAAAAGGTTGAAGCATAACTAAAAGCAAACTTTTTTTTTTTGTTTTAGTTTTGGATAGAGGGGAGATGGATTAGAACATCTATCAGTTTTTATTGCTGTCTGTGCTCCCTTTAGGGAGATTCTACCTCTCTATTTGTCCTATTTACCATTATCATTAAAAGGGAAAGTAAAAGAATATCCCAAATTTTGGGTTGTCCCCAGAAAAGTAACAGAGGAGAAATCTTCCAATGGGGACACTAGTTCTGGTGACCTGGGGATCCCCAAGAGATTCTCTTAATTTGTAGGGATTTCCTTTCACTCTATGTTTTGGCTATGGGCCAAGAAGTAAAGTTAAAGTGATTGTACAGTCTTTTTTTTTTTATTAAAAATAACAAACGTGTCATAATTACCTGCTCTGTTGCAGTGGATTTGCACAGAACAGCCCCAATCCTTCTCTTTTCAGGTCCCTGTTCCGTTCTCCTGGCCCCTCCCTTCTGTTGGGTGTCCCCACAGCAAACAGCTTGCTATGGGGGCACCCGAGATGAGTCACAACTCCTTGTGTCCATTCAGGCATGGAGTTGCAACCTGCCCCCGCCCCCTTTCAATTCTCATTGGCTGACTGACTTTGACAGCAGCGGGAGCCAATGGTGCCACGCTGCTGTCTCAGTCAATGAGGAGGGGAGTAACGGTCAGCCGAAATATTTAACACTTTAAATCTCCCCAATGGGGCAAGAATGGCAAAAATGAACCTTACAGGGGCTATAAATCTCCCTTACTCTATCCAAAGTGAAAAAAGTTATGCAGTAAAAGATACAGTATTTTTTCAATTTTAGGTAGAGTTTGGTAGGCCAAGTCATTCTCAAGCTTTTTACTAGGCGCTCAAGTGGTCATTTTTGCTCTATTTCTGTCCCACTTGGAGTTGTGGTGTTCCCACTCCTCTTGTTCCTTTCTCCATAATAAAAAACAAATTCAATTTCAAAGCAAGAAAATTAGAACGCCCTGTTAAGGCCACATAAGCACAGTTCTGTGAACGAAAGAGCAAACATTTCACAACCAAAGTACCTAATAGATGTATGAGACTGTTCATCTTTCAAAAACTGGCATAATAGTTTTGGGTTGGCATACCATAGAACAGGCATTGTATTTTTATGTGCAATGGGTTATATTTCCATAATTACCTTTTACTTCTTTCACATAGCCATCTTTACAGTTGTGCATAAGCTGAACAATCCATTTGTGCTGTGCGCCAATACACTGCCAAGCTGGGTCACCCGGAGCATGGAGTTCAGACAGATATCTGCAAAGACAGAATGAGGGAGCAAAGGTCAACAAGTGTTACTGTCTTGGATTATTTTATCTAAGCCCAAAAGAAGAATGTAATACTGCAGTTTACCAGCTCTCAAATGTGGTGGCTGACAGTTTACGGTCACTCTGATTGGCTGGCTTGGTATGACGTAGCTCCCATGCATGCGCAAGGGTTCAGTCTTCCAGGCATACAGGTAGAGTGAAGGAATGTATACTGAGCTATGCATGCAAAAGCTCCGTGTACATACTAAGGAAGACGGCAAACAGACAGGAAGGTTTATGTTATTGCAGAAGAGACAAACAGTCTGTCTGCTCACAAAAAAAGACGGCTTTGGTTGCACTTTAAGCAATTTATTGTTTTTATACATTAAAACAGAAAAATAACCCATAAACAGACCAATTCCAGGTTGGGTATCAAGGCTCTCTGCTACGCATGCTACAGTGGGGGAAATAATTATTTGATACCCTGCAGATTTTGTAAGTTTGCCCACTTACAAAGATATGAAGGGGCTATAATTTGTATCATAGTTGTATTTTAAATGATTGAGACAGAATATCAACCAAAAATCCAGAAAAAAAACACGATACAAATGTTAAACATTTTGTTGCAGTTCAGTATTTGATCCCCAAGCAAAACATGACTTAGTACTTGGAGAAAACCTTATTGGCAAGCACAGAGGTAAGACTTTTTTGTTGTTGGTTACCAGGTTTGCACACATCTCAGGAGGGATTTTGGTCCACTCTTCTTAACAGATCTTCTCTAAATCCTTAAGGTTTCTTGGCAACTCGAAGTTTCAGCTGCCTGCATAAACTTTCTATAGGATTAAGGTCTGTAAACTGGCTAGGCCACTTCCTGACCTTAATGTGCTTCTTCTTGAGCCACTCCTTTGTTGCCATTGTCATGCTGGAAGACCCATTTACAACCCATCTTCAGTGTTCTGGCTGAAGGAAGAAGGTTTTCATCCAAGATTTTACAATACATGGCCCCGTCCATTGGTCCCGGCAAAGCTGCTTTTTACCTTTAGCAGAGCAACAGCCCCAAAGCATAATGTTTCCACCTCTGTGCTTGACTGTAGGTATGGTGTTCTTAGGGTCATAGTTAGCAGTTTTCTTCCTCCAAACACGGCGAGTCGAGTTAATGCCAAAGAGCTCAATTTTGGTCTCATCTGACCACAGCACTTTCTCTCAATCCTCTGAATCATTTAGATGTCCATTGGCAAGCTTCAGACGGGCCTCTACGTGTGCCTTCTTGAGGAGGGGGACCTTGCGGGCGCTGCAGGATTTCAATTTAGGACGGCGTATTGTGTAACCAATGGTTTGTTTGGTGACTGTGGTGCCAACTGCCTTTAGATCATTTACAAGCTCCTCCCGTGTAGTTCTAGGCTGATCCCTCACTTTTCTCATGATCACCCTTACCCCATGAGGCAAAATCTTGCATGGAGCTCCAGACCGGAGGGCGATGGATGGTTATTTTGTATTTCTTACATTTGCGAATAATCCCTCCAACAGTTGTCTCCTTTTCACAAAGCTTCTTGCGGTTAGTCTTGTAGTCCATTCCAGCCTTGTGCGGGTCTACAATCTTGTCCCTGATGTCCTTTGACAGCTCTTTGGTCTTGTCCCTAATGATGAGGTTTGAATGGAAGAAAGATTCTGTGAACAGGTGTCTTTTATACACATAACGAGTTGTTGTTAGGAGCACCTTCTTAAAATGACAGGATTAATCTGTGTACCAGTGCCAAAATTATTGTTGGTTGGTAGGGGATCGAATACTTATTTTACTCACTGAACTACAACTCAATTTATAACATTTGTATCATGTGTGTTTTCTGGATTTTTTGGTTGATATTCTGACACCATCATTTAAAATACACCTAAAATAAAAATTAGAGACCCTTAATTTCTTTTTGAGTAGGCGAAGTGTAAATTAATGTGGGACAGATCAGAAGGCAGAAAGACTGCAGGGGATGCTTTTAAAAATCATACATGCTTTAAAGTGATTGTAAGGTTTTTTTTTTTCTCTAAAAATAACAAACATGATATCCACAGAGCAGCCCGAATCCTCCTCTTTTTGGGTCCCTCTTCTGTGGTCCACGCCCCTACTTCCTGTTGAGTGCCCCCACAGCAAGCAGTTTGCTATGGGGGCACCCGAGCCGAGTCACAGCTCCGTGTGTCCATTCAGACACGGAGCCTGGCCCGGCCCCCCTCTCCCCTGATTGGCTGACTGATTTGCCAATGGCACCGCTGCTGTGTCTCAGGAGGAGCGTCTTGGACTGCCAAGGCACCCGTAGACATCAGTGGAGAGAGATGGGGCACAGGTAAGTAGGGGGGGGGGGGGGCTAGAGGGAGGCTGCTGCACACAGAAGGTTTTTTTTATCTTAATGCATAGAATGCATTAAGATAAAAAAAACCTTCTGCATTTACAACCCCTTTAAGTTTTTGCTCACTGGTACTTCAGCTGATAAAAGAGTGAATGTGCAACAAGTTTTTGCAATGCTCTATCTGCAAGCTTCAAACAGATTTGATGACGTCTTTAGGCATATTTCTGCAATGGGTACAGACAGGTGTGTGCCATCAGCTGCAGCTGCTTAAGCTGTACAAACTAATGGTAGGCTGAGGGGTTCCACAGCATATATTCACACATTAAATGATTACCTGCAGTTACAAGACCTCACATCTTTTCTTAACCACATGTAATTGCTCCTTGTGAGATTATATGCAAACAGCCACGAACAGTGCCAGTCTGTCACTGATTTGTACAGGCTGCCTGCCTGCAGATGATTTAAAACAATTGTTCCCGACTCCCCAGACAAATGCATTGGTCTGAGCAAGGTAGGGCCATGGATGACGTGTGAGGCATAATGCCCCATTCAGCTCCACTATGGGAATGTGAGTGCTGACTGCCACTTTAAACAAGCGCCTAGAAGGCTTTAGAAAGATTCAGCATTATTTTAGGTTTATTAAAAGCCAGTTGAAGCCAGATAGCAGTTTGTGACAGTGACAGAGTGAGTATTCCCATTAATATCTGCGTCTAATATCCCCAAACAGGAACTGAATTTCTTCAAGCTGCTAAAAGTTTGCAGAAAGTTGGAGCCTGTGAACAAGGTCTATTAATACCTAGCGTTGTCAGCCTGCTGTGGCCAAGTGGTCATTATCAGCCTGCAACAGAAGTGCTGTTGCTGTCAGACTCTCCAGGTAAGAAACATTTGCAAGAAATCCATAAACCTTTAATTAAAGAAAACTGCATACAGTGAGCGTGATTCCAAACATACTGAAAAATAGATTTATATATTCTTTAATTAATTTCTATTTAATCCACTACAACCAAATTGTATATAGCTCTTCACATGATGTACTTGTATGGATGGGTCTACTCACTGTGTTGTGTAAGTTTATCTGTTTTATTGTATTAAAAGGTGGAATCAAATTTCCAGTATGTAAGGGTGCTTCTGATTGGCGGTGTGTTGGTGCCAACAGCTGAAGTTTCCACCCCAATTCTACTTGAATAGTTCTAGAACCTGCTACTGGTGATGTGTTAGTCTTCGCCATATTGTGCCCAACTCCCTGCCATGGGCCCACCCTTTTTGAGGGGGGCTCTATTGCTATAAACTGTGTTTGCCCCAAGTTTACCGCAGCCTGATGGGATTATATGGCCATCTTTGGCTTAAGGTGCAGCATTGCTTTTACATATACTCTATTGTTGATATCTCAGGGTCTCCTGAGGAAGCAACAGACTGTGAAACGTGCTGGCACCTTTGTATGTTTCCCTGTATTTCTACATTTGCCAAATCTCTCATAAACAAAGAGTATCTTACATTTAGATCTTTGATTTATACTTGTTAGCTTGTACAATCCTGCTCATGCGTATGGTAGGAGGTCTGTTTTGTTGACAGAGGGAAACAATGCACCATAGCTACAGGGTATCCATTGAGCACATTGTGATGCTTTTATGAATCTGGATTTTAATTATTGTTTATAATAAAATATTCATGTTTTTATAATGTTGTTGTGAGTCCATTTCCTGGGGCTCTGAGCACGTTAAAAATCCTTTTTTCTTCTTTTCCTTAGGTTGTGCACGAAGGTCACTAATAGAAAAACATGTGAGCCCTTGAATTTAGTAGTAGAAATATAGAATCAACTAAATGTTTTTCTTTAGCTGCTGATCAGATCTGCAGGAATAAGGCAGTATTTTGGTATTTTGAAGGTATTTTATTTTTTTCCTGTATACAGAACTGTTCCAGATTAAGTACTTTATAATTTTGGATGTTTTCTTAAAGGGGTTGTAAACCCTTGGGGTTTGTCACCTTAATGCATTCTATGCATTAAGGTGAAAAACCTTCTGTACTGCAGCTGCCTCCCAGAGCCCCTCCTTTTCCTTACCTGAACCCGATCGTTCCAGTGACGAGAACAAGCCCAGCAGCTCCAGCCGCTGTCTCAGGTCTTCATTGGACAGATTCATTGGCTCCCGCTGCTGTCAATCAAATCCTGTGACACGGGAGCCAAGGGGCGGGGCCGAGTCCTGCTATCTGTGTCAATTGACACAGCAGCGGGACTCGTAGGTGTGTCCGTATGGGTGCCCCCATGAAAAATGTCTCTCCATGGGTGCACTCGATGAGGAGGAAGAGCCAGGAGCACGGCCGGGGGTCCCCAGAAAAGGAGGACTGGGGCCGCTCTGTGCAAAACCCTTGCACAGAGCAGGTAAGAATGACATGTTTGTTATTTTAAAAAAAAAAATCACTTTTAACCACTTCAGCCCAGGAAGGATTTCCCAGGTTAGGACCAGAGCACTTTTTGCGATTCGGCACTGCGTCGATTTAACTTACAATTGCACGGTCGTGCGACGTTGTACCCAAACAAAATTGGCGTCCTTTTTTTCCCACAAATAGAGCTTTCTTTTGGTGGTATTTGATTACCACTGCGTCATTTCTGATTGCTACTATAAACAAAGAAAGATCGCCAATTTTTGCAAAAAAAAAAAAACAATATTTCTTACGTTTTGCTAAAATTCAAATCCGAAAAAAAATATATAAAAAAAACTTTTTTTCATCGGTTTTGGCCGATTTATATTCTTCCTCATATTTTTGGTAAAAAAAATTGCAATCGGGGGCTCATTGATTGGTTTGCGCAAAAGTTGCCACGTTTACGGATGAGAATTCATTTCTGGGTTTTTTTTATTTTTTTAAATTTTTTACTAGTAATGGCAGCGATCTGCGATTTTTAGCGGTATTTCGATATTGCGGCAGACATGTCGGACCATTTTGACACTTTTTTTGGACCATTGGCATTTATACAGCGATCAGTGCTATAAAAATGCACTGATTACTGTGTAAATGCCATTGGCAGTGAAGGGGTTAACCTGCAGGGGGAGATCTATGGGTTAATTGTGTTCCCTAGGCGTGTTCTACCTGTGGGGGGGCTGGGCTGTTATGGGCATAAGAGATCTAACTGATCCCAATGACAGGGATCAGTAGATCTCCTAAGTCCCCATTGACAGAGTGGGGAACCGCCGTGTTTACATCGGCGGTTCCCCTTTCTTTCACTCTGGCAGCTCATCGTGGCTCGTTGTCGGACATCGGATCTGCCCGAGCCGCGGGCACACTCGCCCCCCTTAGCTGCGCCTGCACGAATCGCCGCCTATGTACGTCGATTCGCAGGACGCATCCACACTGCCGCAGTAAATATACTGCGCGCGGTGTGGAAACGGATCACAGCATTGTAGTTTAATTGGATTGGAGTCTGGATCATACTAAAATACACAATTACTGCACATTATGCCACTTCTTTGATGATCGACCCCTTTGTGTTGAACCAGGAAAGTATGGTATGACCAAATTGGATATTGGGTATTGGATCACTGAAAAAGGAGCTTAACCTGCTGAAAAAAATGCAATTCTTCAGAGCCTTAATGGGTGCAAGCTGCCTAGTTCTAAAGAAAACACAGCAGTTCAACATATTTTATTACCTCTGCTATGCTTCACAATTATAAAGAGGTTTTGGTGTTTTTTTATTGATATGTGGTATTTTGGGTTCCTCAAACCCAATGCTATGTACACTAAGCAAAATTATAAACGCAACACTTTTGTGTTTGCCCCTATTGATCATGAGCTGAACTCAAAGATCTATGACTTTTTCTATGTACACAAAAGGCCTATTTCTCTCAAATATTGTTCACAAATCTGTCTAAAACTTTGTTAATGAGCACTTCTCCTTTGCCGAGATAATCCATTCACCCCACAGGTGTGGCATATCAAGATGCTGATTAGACAGCATGATTACTGCACAGGTGTGCCTTAGGCTAGCCACAATAAAAGACCACTCTAAAATGTGCAGTTTTATCACACAGCACAATGCCACAGATGTCGCAGGTTTTGAGGGAGCATGCAATTGGCATGCTGAGTGCAGTAATGTCCACCAGAGCTATTGCGTTGACGTTTTTGAGCTGTAGATGGCATCTGCGTTCTTAAGCTGTAAAGCTAACACAGGACCCAAGTGTTTCGAAGCTGGATACACAGCGTTAAGCCTCGTCAGGCGTTTCTCTGCCTCTATTCAAAATCAATGGTTCCCTATGAGAGCCCATTGATTTGAATAGAAGTCGCACCAGAAGTCGGATTCAACTTGCAGTGTGTCTTGTGTGCAGAGGACTCCCGCACAAATAAAAAAAAAATTGCGTGGGGTTCACCCCAAGAAGTACCAGACCCTTCGGTCTGGTATGGCATTTAAGGGGAACCCCCCACGCCAAAAAAAACGACGTAGGGTCCCCCCCCCAAAATCCATACCAGAACCCCCACCCCAAAGCACCTTGTCCCCGTGTTGAGGACGACAAGAGCTTCTTCCTGGCATCTCTGGCCGTTGGTTGTCGGGGTCTGTGGGTGGGGGCTTATCGGAATCTGGAAACCCCTTTAACAAGGGGGTCCACAGATCCTGGCCCCCCACCCTACGTGAATGAGTATGGGGTACATTGCACCCCTACCCATTCACCTAAAAAAAAAAGTGTCAAAAATAAACAAACACACTATACAAGTATTTTATTAAATCAGCTCCGGAGTCTTCTCCCTCTCCATCGATATCTTCTTCCTCTGTCAGTTGTTCTCTTCTCTGCGTTGTCTTCTCTTCTCCCTCTTCTGCTGGGTCTTCTGTCTTCTCCCTCCTCACTCTTTTGCCGGGTCTTCTCCGCTGTGTTTTCCCTCTGTTCTTCTTCTGATGTTGACTCGACGCAATCTCCCGGTGTAATGCTGGGTCTGCTGTGTGCAAGGACTTGTTTTGGCATGGGGCGGGGCCACTTGCTGACATCATCAGGAGGCCCTCCCCCTTGTGACGTGACCACCCGGGACATGATGGGGGGTGACGTCACAAGGGGTGGGGCCTACGGATGATGTCAGCGGGTGGCCCCGCCCCATGCCAATGTAAGTCCTTGCACACGGCGGACCCAGCATTACACGCGGAGATCGCGTCGAGTTAACATCGGAAAAAGAACAGAGGGAGAAAACAGCAGAGAAGCCCCGGCAAAAGAGCGAGAAGACAGAAGACCCAACAGAAGAGGAAGAAGAGAAGACAGCGCAGAGAGCAGAAGACAGCGCAGAGAGCAGAAGAACCGGCAGAGGGAGAAGAGCCAGAGAGGGAGAAGACACCGGAGCTGATTTAATAAAATACTTTAAAAATCTGTGAAGTGTGTTTATTTTTGACACTTTTTTTAGGTGAATGGGGAGGGGTTCAGTGTACCCCATACTCAATCACATAGGGTGTGGGCCGTGATCTGGGGGCCCCCTTGTTAAAGGGGGCTTCCAGATTCCAATAAGCCCCCTGCCCGCAGACCCCGACAACCACCGGCCAGGGTTGTCGGGAAAAGACCCTTGTCCTCATCAACATGGGGACAAGGTGCTTTGGGGTGGGGGGCCCCCGCCATTTTTTTTTTTTGGCGTTCAACTTAAAATCCATACCAGAGCGAAAGGTCTGATATCTCTTGGGGGGGGGACCCCACGCAAATTTTTCAAGATCCTCAGCACACAAGTCGCACCGCAAGTCGGATCATCATGATCCGACTTCTCAATGGGCTCCCATAGGGAACCACTTATTTTATATAGAGGCAGAGAATCGCGGCTAAAAGGTAGTGTGGATAAACGCACATTGGCGCCAATGCAAAACGCTGATAAAATCGCGTTTTTAATGCGGCTTTTTCCCTGGAGTCGGTACTAGCTTTAAAGCTCATTTTTTATAACACCCGTGTGTATGCGGACTTAATGTCACATTAACATAAAAAAGCCTGCTGTGACTAGCTCCTCCCCTAGCCCCCTGTATATTTACCTGACCCCAATCTCGATCCAGCGCTGTGCCCGAGAGCAGCAGCACTGCCCCCTTTCTCCCTCCTCACAGGACTCAGGTTCCTGCTGCTGTCAATCACAACCTGTGAGGAGGGAGAGGGGGGGTGGGCCCAGGCAAACAATGAGTGTCAACAGAAGCACACAGTGCAGCTGGGGATTGAGCCCACACAGGCAGTAGGAGCCAGAAGTGCTTGCAGGGGTCTGCTCTGTACAAAACCATTGCAGAGTAGGTTAGTATGACATGTTTGTTATTTATAAAAAAAAAAAAAATCAAACTATTACAATCACTTTAAGGGCTTTGTGTAGGGAAGATCAGCATCTAATATGTACCATGCATTTCTGAAACTGAAAGTGGTTGTAAAGGCACAAGGTTTTTTACCTTCATGCATTCTATGCATGAAGGTAAAAAATATTGTGTGTGCAGCAGCACCCTAATACTTACCTGAGCCCCTTCTCGATCCAGCGATGTCCACCTTGCCTCTCAAGGGATCCGCACTCCTGATTGGCTTTTGGCAGCAGCGGGAGCCATTGGCTCCAGCTTCTGTCAATCACAGCTAGTGAGCCAATCAGGAGACTGAGGGGGTGGGACCAAGCCGCTGCTCCATGTGTGAATGGACACACACAGCCGCGGCTTGGGAGCTCACAGAGCAAGCTGCTTGCTGTGGGGCACACGACAGGTGGGAGGAGCCAGGAGCGCCAGTATGGGACCCGAGAATTGGAGGATCCGGGCTCCTCTGCAAAAACATTACACAGAGCAGGCAAGTATAACATGTTTGTTATTTTAAAAAAAAAACAAGGCTTTAATAGTGCTTGAAGAGTAAGGCATAGTAAATGCTTTTTTACCTGATATAGCGTTTCTGGTCGTGTAGAGTGGAAGGTGTTTCCAACAGCTTATCCAAAAGTAATTTCCTCAGTGCTTCAATTCTGGTTTCTACTTCAGCATATACTGAAGGAAAACAAAAAGCATAAGGTCTAGGTATACTCAGGCTACAGACAACTTTGGATTTACAGTTCAGCAAGACTCGTCTTGTAGGGTTAAGTAAAAACATTTAACAAGGACTGATAGTAAATCTATCAACAAAGATCAAATCTGTAAAAAGGTCACCATTTCTAGGTTTTTTTTATGATGTTAGAATGTATCACCCGCCTAAATTTATTACAGGTAATGATATAGTACTGTGCTTTATATACTGTACATTCACATAAGTTCATGCCCTCAAGGAGTTTACAATCTATGATCCCCATCTTACAAGCATACACACATATAATAAGGCCAATTTAGACATAAGCCAATTAACCAAACCAGAATATTGTTGAAGTGTGGGCGGAAACCGGATTATCCATAGGAAACCAACAAAGGCACAGGGAGAATACGCAAACTCCACGCAGATAACATTTTGCCCAGGACTGCATGCTTTATATTATCAACCATATACATGTTCGAGCAAAACGACCAATTATATTTCTCACCTTTTTTGAAAACCTCAACTTCAGTCTTTCCAAACAAGGACTTTGCTTTTTCATAGTCATTAATGACGACGTCATAGTCACCCTAAGACAATGAAACAACATAATGGAGTCAAAAATATAATGCATAAATAAGGAAAGGCATTAAAAAATGTTTTAATACAATTTTAATATGGTCACAAAAACAGTTATACAGTCAGAAGGACATTATCCTAACAATCTCTATTGTCATAGTCCTACCTCCTCTTTCCTATTTCAGTAACGTAGGGTGTCTAAATCCTCACAAATTTTATATTAAACTGCAAAATATAACTTTCGCAGACAACTGCAAAAGGTACATCCCAAATAACCTCCCTTTCTACATTATTGGCCTGTGCAATTAGCTGATGGCATTGTGATTTAATACAGGTGCACATTAAAGGGGTTGTAAATGCAGAAGGTTTTTTTTCTTAACACATTCTATGCATTAAGATAAAATACACCCACCACCCCCTAATCACTTACCTGAGCCCCTTCTCTCTCCAGCGATGTCCACAAATGTTAAAGCCATTCGGGACACTCCTCCTGATTGGCTGAGACACATCAGAGGCGCCATTGGCTCCCACGGCTGTCAGTCAGCCAATCAGGGGAGAGAGGGGTTGGGGCTGGATGGGGGCTCTGTGTCTGGATACACGGAGCTCTGACTTGGCTTGGGTGCCCCCATAGGAAGCTGTGAGGGCACTCGATAAGAGGGAGGGGCCAGGAGCAGCAAAGAGGGACAGGAGAAGAGGAGGATTTAGGTGGCTCTGGGCAAGATCACTGCACAGAGGAGGTAAGGATAACATGTTTGTTATTTGAAAAAAAAAAAAAAAAATTGAGACTTTACAATCACTTTAAAGCTAAACCTAAACCCAATATATTTGTCTGGACTCACCTTCTGAATGTTCTTTTCGATGTTGAGTGGAAGGTTAAACAAAAATTTGAATCGCTGGAGAACATTAAGTGCATTCCGAGTGGAATCAGCTTTATCCTTCCTGCCAAGTACTTCTTGGAACAGTGTATCTGCTGTTGTACTTGCACCTGATTACAGAAAGCAAAAGCTCTGGTAAAGCAAGGAAATTTTAACTTTACGAGTACAAAACACCACTACAATATAGATGTTTTCAGTAAAATACACTTCAGTTAACCACACTGCTGTACTCTACACCAGAAACAACGCTTTGGTTTTAGAAACAGTTTAAGAGTGTCAGAGGGATTTCAAGGGCTCCCCGTTTTGCAACAACTCCTGATTCCCCAGGAGTTCTTTAAAGAGGAACTGCAGTCTGCTCACATAATTAGTTATAAAACATCTTTGCCATTCTGAAGCTTCCCTCCAACCACTTTGCATATTATGTTATATATAAAGTGATTCTGTTCTTGCCAAATATGCTGCAGAAATCTCCCTCCACTGTCTGGCTGCATCCATTTTAACTGTGGGCAGCTGAAGCTGCTGCCTCTTCACTTCCTGGATTTACACAGACACACACTTCCAGCCCTGCAGTTCCTCTTATGACTCAACCGACCTCCCTTCCTGGCAAACTCACACGAGAGTGAGAGAGAGAGCTGTGCATGATGTCAAACACCAAGGCTTTTTTCCAGACAAGAAACAGGAAGTGGGCTATATAAGGTATTTACTGGCAGAAAAAATGTTTTACTATCCAAAGTTAAAACAACAAGGGCAGAGGATTTAATCGATGGAAAGATTAAGAAATGACTGAGTTCAACTTCAAATTGGAACTTTAGTCAGAAAATGAAGTTCTGCTAGATGACTTCAAGCAGACCCCTTTTGTAGGTATAATTATGCAAAACGTTAAAAATAAGTGCCTATACCAGGGATTCTCAACCAGGGTTCCGTGGAACCCTAGGGTTCCTCCAGAGGTTGCTAGGGGTTCCTTGAGCAGTGGACACTTTCTGCCTCTCAGATAAATTCCCACTGACAACATTGATCTTTTTAGCTATATCTAAGGAGGCAATTCTTCCTAGTGACCCCATGGTAAGGAGCATTCTTCCCGCTGACCATCGCACCAAGATATCATGAGTTGTAAATTTCTAATTTTTAGCAGGGGTTCCCCGAGACCGGAGGACTATTTCAAGGGTTCCTCTGTGTTGAAAAGGTTGAGAAAGGCTGGCCCATACTGTTTAAAATCCTGTAATACACACACCCTCGCACCCTCTGCACATGCTCAGTTGCTCTCATATTTAGGCGCTGCCAAATTTGTAGAGGTCAATCTGCCAACAGCCTTAAAGCAGAATTAAACCCTCCTATCCTTTACAGCCAAGGAAGCTGCTTCTGTTTCATCTGTAACTGCCATGGTGCAGCAAATGTGATTAGCTCTGACACCAGCCATTTGATGGTTTCACAATCTGGTTGAGGACACAAGCAAATGTGACAGTTAGCAATCCCAGCATTCCAGAAATACAACTATTTTTTGAAACTGTTAAATCAATGAATTTAGTTACGCTTTATGATTTACTGCTGCTCAGGGGCCCTGGGCTTTAGTAAAATGGCAGCCTCCAACAAGAAGAAACAGGAACAATGCTGGAGGCAATTTACAGCACACACTCATTTTGGTAGCATAATTATTAATGTGGAATGTACGTTCCTTGCTAAAGAAAATTATTTTTTATCACGTTGTTATGCGTAAAGTTCTGCTTTAAAGAATATGTTTTTTTTTGTTTTTGAAAAGGAAGCGCTGGCAATGAATGCGGAAATCCAAAACTAAGGCATTCTGGTCTTACAAATGCTTCCTCTATGCTTGCGAGTGCGCTATTGTGATGACGATATATAAAAGGCCATTTATACAACTTGTAAATAGCTCCGATTTTTACTCTCCGTAAATTGTCCTAATTATTCCTTTACCTAAACGAAAATAAGATGAAAAACTGGAAGTATTTTGAACCGTTTTGATCACTGCCAGCAGAAAGTCTCTACATTATCTGGTCTAGTGACTATACTTTAAGCAAAGATGAAAAAAAATTACATCAGCCTCTCTGGGTGGCTTGCGTGCCATATACTCTCTTCAGCACTGTGGGTGGCCCAGCGAATCTGAACACAGCTGAGCTAAAATAATTGTTTAATACAAATAACACTAAAACGCGGCAGGAGTTTTACAGTTCTGAAGTAAAAACTAAAGAGTTCACTTGTGTGAAGCCAATGTTTCACCTAACAACTAGAAATATAAGGGTAAGGGAAAGTGCTAAAATACAGCAGAAACTCTTACCACACAGAAAACGTGCAACCGCCTAGCAATTAGACCAAGAGATGTTACAGCTGTCAACATGCTCAACAGCCATTTACTTAATAGCTGCATACCATTTATCACTTACTGCCATTTAGTAACAGCCTAGCAAACCACACCAGCTCTTGTAACAGGCTCAACTTATTCAAGCACAAGAGTTAGTTATGCTCACCACTGGTACAATTAATAGATTGTATCCCCGTTACTAAAAGTTGGGCTACAATGTAAATTTAGTTTTTGGCTGAGCTGTTACCAACTCAGATTGATTAGATATAGTTTAGCTGGCTTTGCCCTAATTTCATTAAGTTGTGCATTTCTCACTGGTGCCAGTAAGTGTCACAGGCCAGTATGAGAAATACATCTGAACTGAGCTATTAATAATTATTCTTTTCCCAGAAACAGCCCAGTAGGAGGTCCTGGCCGCTGTGCATGCTGGGAAGGGATATTTATTTGGGTGTGGCCATGTGCTCCGTCTCTCTTCCCTCAGGGCCCTCCTGGCCTGAGGACGTGCTGAAGTGAGCTCAGCAAATATCCCCAGAAGCCTGTCTGGGGCCTACTACACCTGCGGTTGTCTTGGGACTGTCTTGCCTGTGTGGGAGAAGCCGAGACAAGCTGAGAAGATCTGGAGGAGGACCCTTGCTGGAGAGAGCCAGGATGAAGACTTTCAGAAGGGCCTGGTGACTCACTTGAAGGATACACCTGCAACCAAAGCTGCGCTTACAGTGTGCCGGATGGCTTAAAGGTTCTGACGCTGTGAAGCTGGATCTACTTACACTCCATTGCAGTATCGCCGGGTGGGCTTAAAGGTTCTGGTACTGTAATCCTGTCCTATAATCTAGACTGTGTTAACTAGTTCCTGAATGCTAAAGCCTGTGAGAGGGGTTTATCCAGGAGTGCTCATTGTACAAGTTAAATTGTGCTGTCTCCTGAATGCTAAAGCCTATGAGAGGGGTCTGTTCAGGATTGTTCATTCTACAAATCTAAACTGTGCTATCTCTTGAATGCAAAGCCTGTTAGAGGGGTCCATTCAAGTGTGCTTTGGCTGATAAGTCTGTGAGAGAGATCTGTCCAGAAGTTCTACTGGCTGCTATGTCTGTGAGAGAGACTTGTCCAAAAATCCTGCCGGCTGCTAGGTCTGTGTGAGAGGTCTGCCAGATACACAAAATTTGCTATAAAGAGAAGCTGTTTTACCTCTGAATTTGTAAGAGTCTGTAAGTGATCTGCAACAAGGTATCTGAAACCTACCCTAACGCTCTCTCCTTCACTGCTTTCAAGTTCTTTTATTAAAGCATTGAAAAATACCTAAAGTGACTGGCGCCCAAGTTTCTGTTTTAAAACTCCCCATTGCAGCCATGTATCCAACCCCGAGAAGTGATGTATGCTTTCCCCATCTCTGGCAAGCTCTTAAAAAGGTGGGGTACCCGCTGCAAGATTATATTTAAAGGCAAACTCTAGTCAAACTTTGTTTCTTGTTTTAGGTCTTGATAGAGTTAAAGGTTTAATCCCTATATCAGGTTAACTTTGTAGTCACCATAATAAAAAAAAAGAAGAGAAAAAAAAAAGATCACTTCTACTGGAGCAAAGACAGCAAGGAAGGCGCTTTTGTTTAGCACAACAGAGCAGGGCAGGGGTTACAACCTCTGTCTTTTTAATCAGAATCTGTGCCTCTGGATTCCCCTTACTTCTTGTGTGGCCAACAAGGCAGAAACTGAGAGGAAATAACCCCAGTGAAGATACAGGTTGCAATAAAAATCCAACAGAGGTTCTAACTACTCCCAATTTATCTAAAACTAAAAAGAAACAAAGTAAGTGATGTAGCCATTCTCCTCGAGATGACTGGGGATGCTCAGAGTGAAAATAAGCTATAAGATAAAAGGCTGCACATACAGGAGTTGGGCGAAAGAGAAGTTTTGTTGCAAGTAGCTGCCATTGTACTTTGCTGGCCTTCTGCTGTGTCCCCTCACATTAAAGAAGGGATGGGCTCCCTCAAGACATATCTGCCCCTAATTAATTGCTATATACTGTATGCTCCAATATGTAGACCCTTGTACATAAGATTTAGGACTGCACTATATAAAGGGTCCTTGATGAGTTAGCGTGGCTTTCACATATAATACATTTGCAAACACTATGAAACTAAAACCTGGTTTTAATGCACATTTCTGAACAGTGTAATTTTTTGTTTTCTGGCTGGCTTGTTGGTAAGTGTGCAGGGAAGTGCAGTTTTGTTTGCTGGGTTAAAGAGAATATTTTAGGCTTCGTTCACACAGGGCATACTACAGCGTAAGCACCTAATGAGGGGCAAGTTTACCCACATGTGGATTCAGGCAGTCCTGCTGCTGTCAGTGTGCACGACTGTCAAATTAGGAGCAGCGTCAGTGTCTGTGCAGCCACTTGTTCCCAATTTCACCTTAAAGGCTAAGTGGAACTTTTGGAACATGCAACATGTTCCCTCTCCTGCCACCAGTTCCCCCTATCCCACCCTCAGTATGACAGCGGGCGTGGAATCCTCTCCCAGCACCAGCTGTCACAATATGAAAACAGTGCTCCTGTGCGGGCCTCCGCCCACACAGCCGCATCATTTATTCACAGTTTTCTGTGAATGAATAAACTACAAGTACCCATCAGCAACCGCAGCCGTTAGCTTGTTCTGAATGAACTGTGAGGGCGCTGATGAGTGCTCTCATAGTTCACTCACAAGCCTTGCAGCTTCCAAAGAGGCAGCCCGTATGGTGGTACAGGCAGAATGGTACGGTACAGTCTGAAGAAGCCTGACATTGCACCCCTGATCCACTGATCAAGGGTGCAAAGCTTATCAGGCTCCTGCAGTAAAAAAAAGGGATTTTATTAAAACTTACCGTAAAATCCTTTTCTCCGAGTTCACTGACAGACGCAGCTCTTCATGACTTTGTGGGGTTTTTTGTTCGTCCTACCAGGAGTTAACTAGGCAGGGAAAAGAATCAGCTGGCCCCTCCCCTGGGGGCCGTCCTCTTTTCCTACATTAAACCCCCCTCACAGAATAGCTCTCCAGTTTGTACACAAGCCGTACCAAAACAGAGCCCAGAGGGGTGGGTGCTGCGTCTGTCAGTGAACTCGGAGAAAAGGATTTTACGGTAAGTTTTAATAAAATCCCTTTTTCTCCTACGTTCACTGACAGACGCAGCTCTTCATGACTTTGTGGGGACATCCCCAAGCTGTGTCAAAAAAGAGGGGTGGGTAAACGCAAACAATTGTACCCAACTGAACCTCTGAGGAGGCGCCAGACGCGCCTACACTGCCGCCTGCAGAACTTTGCGGCCAAAAGCAGCATCCGAAGATGCAAACACATCAACTTTATAAAACTTAGTAAAAGTGTGAACCGAGGCCCAAGTGGCCGCTTTGCACACCTGTGACACCGAGGCCTGGTGTCTGAAAGCCCAGGAAGTACTAACCGCCCGGGTAGAATGAGCCGTGACCGGAAAAGGGGGAACCTTGCCCCGAACAGAATACGCGTGGGTCACGGTTTTCCTAATCCACCGAGAAATAGTAGCCGAAGAAGCCGCCAGACCTTTGCGCGGCCCTTCTGGCAAAACAAACAAGGCGTCAGCTTTACGAAAGGAAGCTGTAGCAGTCAAATACACTTGTGAGGCCCTTACTACGTCCAAGGTATGCAACTCAAACTCCTTGGAGTGCGATGGACGAGGGCACAATGAAGGTAGAACAATATCTTCATTGATATGAAAAGAAGAGACTACCTTCGGAAGAAAAGAAGGAAGGGGTCGCAAGACCGCCTTATCCTTATGCATCACCAAATAAGGAGACTTGCACGATAGGACAGCTAATTCCGACACTCTTCTGGCAGAAGTAATGGCAACCAAAAAGGCCACCTTCTGCGACAGAAGTTGTAAGGGGATCTCCCTGATCTTTTCATAAGGTGGTTTTTGAAGAACAGAAAGCACCAGATTCAGATCCCACGGGGGCATCGGGGATCTCACCCGAGGCGCCACATGTCGCACACCTTGTACAAAGGTACGAATCAGAGAATGCGAAGCCAAAGGTCTCTGAAAAAGTATGGCTAAGGCCGAGATCTGGCCCTTGAGAGTACTCAAAGCCAACTGCTTATTCAGACCCTGCTGAAGAAAGGTCAGCACCCTGGAGACTACAAACGAGCGAGGGTTGTAGCCCTCCGCACCAGGCAATATAAGCCTTCCAGGTACGGTGATAAATCTTGCGAGAGGTGCACTTGCGAGCTTTCAACAAGGTGGGGATCACGGTGTCGGCCACTCCCCTATCCCTCAGCACCTGGGACTCAATAGTCAAGCCGTCAAAGCCAGCGAGGGTAAAGCAGGGTGCAAGATGGGTCCTTGAGACAGGAGGTCGTCTCGCATCGGAAGCCGCCAGGGGGCGTCTGCTACCATTTGCACCACGTCGGCGTACCAGGTGCGCCGAGGAAAATCCAGGGCCACCAGAATGGTCGGAATTCCTTCCATCGCTATTCTGCGCACTAATCTCGGGAGCAGACGTATGGGAGGAAAAGCGTACAGGAGGCGATAACGGCTCCAGGGAGCCACCAGGGCATCCGTTGGCAGTGGCTTCGTCCTGGACACAAAAGTTCTCACCTTGTGATTGAACCTGGACGCCATGAGATCCACATCCGGTGTCCCCCATCTGTGGCAAATCTGACTGAACACCTCCGGGTGAAGGGACCACTCCCCCTGGTCCAGCTCCTGGCGACTGAGAAAGTCCGCCTGCCAGTTCTCCACACCTGGGATGTAACCGCAGAGATTGCCGGAACGTGGAGTTCTGCCCAACGCAGAATCAGAGCTGCCTCCGCAGCTGCCGCTGGGCTCCGAGTGCCGCCCTGATGATTCACATACGCCACCGCCGTGGCATTGTCCGACTGAATTCGAATCGGACGGCCTTGCAATCTCCTCGTCCAATGAGAAAGACACAGTCTGATTGCTCTCAGCTCCAGCACATTGATGGGTAGGCAGGCCTCCTGGGCCGACCAACGACCCTGAGCTGATAGTCGCTCCAGGACTGCGCTCCAACCCGTCAGGCTGGCGTCCGTGGTGATCACCGTCCACTGAAGGGGCAGGAACGACTTCCCTCGAGTGAGGGTCGAGTCCCACAACCACCAAGCGAGGGACGTCCTGGTCTGAGGGCCCAGTCGGATCAGAAGATCCAATGACCGGTGGGACTTGTCCCATTGAACCAGAATTGCTCGTTGGAGTAAACGAGTGTGACTCTGGGCAAAAGGTATCGCCTCGAACGACGAGACCATGAGCCCCAGCACCCTCATACAGAACCGCAAAGAAGACCGGCGGCGTGATAGTAGGGTGCGCACAGCCGACTGTAAGCTCTGTAGCTTTGTCGGAGGGAGAAACACCTTCGCTTGTTTCGTGTCCAGAATGAGACCCAAGTACTCCAGAGGGCAGGAAGGAGACACCGACGACTTCTGCAGGTTGAGTAACCAGCCGAAGTCCCGCAATGAGGCCATTGCGATGTTCACATTCTCCTCCAGGGCAGAGACAGAGTCCGCTCGCAGGAGCAGATCGTCCAGGTAAGCCACTATGGCAATGCCCCTCTGCCGCAGCAACGCCAACACCGGGGCCAGTAACTTCGTGAACACCCGGGGTCGCGGAGGTCAGGCCGAAAGGGAGAGCTACAAATTGAAAATGGTGATCCCCAACAGCGAACCACAGGAATCGCTGATGTCGCGGATGGATGGGTACATGAAGGTACGCATCCTTTATGTCCAATGATGCCAGGAATTTCCCTTGGTGCAGGGCGGCCACAACCGACCGAACAGACTCCACCCGGAACTTCCGTGCCCTGACAAACTTGTTTAGGGCCTTCAGATCCAGGATGGGCCGAAATCCGTCCCCTTTTTTGGGTACCACAAAAAGATTCGAGTAAAAGCCTCGAAACCTCTCTTCTTGGAGAACCAGTACGATCACTCCCTGATCTGAGAGAGCCTGCACCGCCCTGGAAAGGGCCTGTCTGCGCTCCAGCGGGAGGCTTAAATTTGATGGAAAGAACCTGTCTGGGGGTAGAGAGATGAACTCTATCCTGTACCCGGTGGACACCACCTCGCAGACCCAGCGGTCGGAAATGCGAGCCAGCCACCGGTTTGCGAACCCCCGAAAACGTCCCCCCACCCGACAATCGGGTGGGGGCGACCCATCAGGCTGAGGAAGACTTGTCTTCCGTCTTTCCTGGTTTGCGCTGCCACTGCCAGCGTCCGGCCCCTGAAGCAACCTTACTGGGACGGGTTCCCTTGCTTGCTGTGCCTGATGCACGAAAAAGCTTCCTCTGACCAGACGTAGAAGGCTCCTGTCTACGGCGAAATTCACGCCTGCGGGGCTCCGGGAGGAAAGTACTCTTGCCTCCCGTGAAATCCTTAATGATTTCATCAAGCCGCGAGCCAAATAGGCGCCCACCCTGGGAGGGAAGATCAGCCAAACCTAGTTTGGAAGCGTGGTCACCCGACCAAGATCGCAGTCTAAGAGTTCTGCGAAGCCTAATGGCCGATATAGAAATTCTGGACAACAAGGGCAGAACATCCACCGCCGCATCACAGAGGTAATTAATCCCCTGGAGTAAAAACTCAGCCTTCTGCGGTGCCTCCATGAGGCGACCTTCAGTCAGGTCCGACTTAAGTTCCGGCATGCACTCCGAAAGGTACTGCGCTGCCATGGCCGCAGCCAAAGCAGGTCGCACCGCGGAGCTCGCGTTCAAGAACAAGGACTTCAGAAGTGCCTCTGTTCTTCTATCGGCAGGATCCTTGAAGGAAGGAGTCCCTTCCATAGGAATGGTAGTCGCCTTAGTAAGGCGTGCAATAGGCGGATACACCGCAGGAGATTCCCATTTCTTCAGGAAGCTCTCCTCAAAGGGATAGCGTTCAGAAAAGCATGCAGTCAGTGAGGGGGAACGGCGTGGTTGTTGCCATTCACGATATAGGAAACAGTCAAAAAATTCATTGTAAGGATAGGACTTGGGGGCCTAGAAGACCCGCACACATAGGCAGACCGCAATTCGCCCGCTTGATCCAACTGCAACTTGGTGCGAATGCCAGCGATAATGGTGGCGACCAGCACATTGTCCTGGTCAGCCACAGGCTCTTGGTCCTCAGTCCCCATGTTACCACCCGTTTCCTCAACAGACAGGTCCCCCGGGGTCCCTAAGACCCCTGAAGCCACCTCCGGCTCAGAATCTTCCCCCGAGGATAAAGGGGGGGGAGGGGGCCGCTTCCTGGGGGCCCGCGGAGCGGCGTCCCCACGTGGAAGAAATTCAGCAAGGACATCCCGCAGCTGGGTGAGAAAAGCCCTTTGGTCAGACTGCGTGGCTGCTGAAGCCACCTCAGTAGGTTCAGCAGGGAGATCAGCCATTATAGGGATGGATGGATGGATGGATGGAAGGAAGGGACGCACCCCACAGCCACACACCCACAGGATCCAGAGGACAGCACCCCACCGCCACCAGTACCCAGAGGGAGCCCAGCTATACTTGCTGTTTTTGCTGCCTGATAGCGCCGATCGTTCAGACGGCATCGGCGCCTGTATAGGTCAGATACCCCGAAAGGGAGATCGCGAGCCTCGCCGGTATAAGCCATGACGTGCAACGGACTCTCCACACAAAGTGGGAGATCACGAAGGACCGCCGGTAGAAGTGACGTACGAGACGTAAGATGTGTGTAGTGTGTACCGACGTCGAAGAAGAGTGTCTTTTGCCGCCGACTGTCTCTGTCAAGAAGACTTGCTAGCCGCGATAGTCCGTCGTTTTTGTCGTTCATATCGACCCGAGGGAGACCCATGACCACCGCCACCCCA
>BLSH010368058.1:214941-231145 GCA_018402905.1 Glandirana rugosa | reverse complement strand
AAAAGAAAATAAAATAAAAAAGAAAATAAAAAATAAAATAAAAAAGAAAATGGTCACAATAGGACCGCAGTTCCCTATAGGGAAGCCAGGTCAACTCCTTGCGAACTAGGCATTGAAACTGGAGAGCTATTCTGTGAGGGGAGTTTTAATGTAGGAAAAGAGGATGGCCCCCAGGGGAGGGGCCAGCTGATTCTTTTCCCTGCCTAGTTAACTCCTGGTAGGACGAACATAAAACCCCACAAAGTCATGAAGAGCTGCGTCTGTCAGTGAACGTAGGAGAAAATAATAAATGCACATTTTTTTCTGAAAAAGAAGGGAAGGAAGGGTGAACTTATCCTTTAAATTGGAAAATTAAAAACAATAAAAAAGCTGTTTTCAAGTGCTCTAGGTTCCTCTTTTGCACATGCTGACAGATCAGAGCTGAAGTGGCAGAGTACAAAAAGTATATACAGATACTGACCAATTTGCATAATTCTCAAAGCTTGGGGATGTTTAATTTCAGCCATACGAACATACGTTTTCAATACAATGGCTTTAACTTGAAAATAACTACCGTCTTTGAACAGAAGAATAATTGTCCTGGTGTGTTAGTTTTGCAAATTGAGCCTATAACATTTAGGTAAATAGTAAATAGGATAATAAAAGAACGTTAAAAAAAACAAAAAACAAAAAAAAACAATGGTTAGGATGTGAAAATAAGTTGAACTACAAACTGACAAGATTCAGGAGGTAATGTATTAATATAGCAACGTGAAAAGTTAAAGTGTTACTAAACCCACAACAGTAAAATCTGTCTGTATATGTAGAATAGCATGCTTGCTATACTCACTGTGTAACTTAAGGGGTTAATCCTCTGTGCTGTGTAAAAAGGATGTTTGCTCTTGTATGGCCAGATACTTCCTTCTTGCCCTGTCTACTATATTAGACTCTACTATACTATACTACATGCAGGCAGTGTGGAAAGGTTGCACTTGCTCTGTTCGATCTCCCTGTTTCACATGGACACAGACTGCAGTGCATTTCTAGAGGCAGTGATTGTTTATTTGTGAACTGAGCATGTATTTGGCAAAGCACCAATCAGCTCTGGTTGGATTGTGGGTAAAGGGTCACTGATGCAAAGGAAGTTTCCTCATCAGTGAAATCTCCTCCTACATGAACACTTTGGAAGCCCTGGCTCCTTGCAGCTTATCACCTGACTGCAATACAGATGAAAAAAAGGTATATAGCAGCAGTATTTTGATATAAGAATAAGATTTAGAAGCTGTGTGCACTGTGGGGGGGGGGGGGGTGTTTTTATATTGCTGGGTTAAGTAACTCTTTAAAAGGTATAACTTTAAGATGTACTACAGTTAGTTTACCCAAGGTGCCATAATTTTTGTTCTTATGATATGCCCTAGTAGTAGTGTACTGAATATTTTAATAATAATACTCCTGTCTTGTTTAGTTTTTTGTTCAGTATAACATGTTCTTTGCTGTGGCCAGTACAGTATGAAGTGCTCTTGCATTGGAGCGCTACATTGATTTTCATGTTATTTAAACCAGTGGCAGTTAAATCTTGTGTGCAGTTTCTGTTATTCCCCCAAATGTAGGTCATGCTAAAGAAAAAAGGGGGGGGGGGGATTTGTGCACAAAACCATATATACACAATTGATAATGGGCAAGAAATATTATCAGGCATTTGATAGCACCTTAATGGCATTTGATGTTTGCACAAGTTATGTGGATGGAAATGTGCCCATTAATGTTGGTTTGGTCAAAGCACTTTTGACTATTTTCTTTCATAAGTGTAATGTATTAAGCTCAGTGTTCCCAAAACCTTGTATTTATTTTATATTTTAAGCTAGTCACTAAAATGTATCACTGTGGCAATTCTTTTTGCCTTCTTTATCTGTGTATTTGCTTTGTGCATGCACAACCAATAAGAATGCTGCATGTCTTTTGGGACCATATGAGCACTTCCTCATTTCCTTGTGCCTATATACTGTACTTGTATCTAGGTAGGCAAAAGAAAGTATGACGAATGTTTAAGTTTTGTGTTACATTTACAACTCTGTAAAACACACCGCAAACAACCTTAAAGTTCAATTAAGGGCTGTTTTTTTTAAGAGTACCGGACAGGACAAGGTCTGGTTGCAATAATTACCTCCTCAATGAATACTGACTGAAGACACCTATTGCCACATACTGTGAGTGCAGGGTGTCATGGGTCTGCTGCCTGGAGGGCGCATAATCATAGCACTCACATTGTATTGATGCAGAAAGCAGTGTTGACATGATGACCTCAGCACCACTCTTAGCATCATCAAGGACTGCCTACCCCTGGGAGAAGATATGAAGACTAGGAGGACCCTGCACATCATGTTGCCACCCTGAATACATCTAGAAAGGGTAAGAATACAATAAAAAAAAAAATCACGTAATACACACACAATGAGAAAGTCCAGCACCCAAAGTTGTGCTTTAGTTTTGCAACTCTTATTGACTCTTTTGCATCTGGTGAGTTTTAACCAAAAAGTTCCTGATTTTGTTGAGATTTCTAAAAAGAAAAAAACTCCAGATTCACGCATCCCTATTAATGAAAGATGTAAATTATGTTAACTGGAGATAAGTTTTAAATACTTGACAAAAAAGTAATTATTTTAGAAGACCCTACATTTTCAAATAAAATTCATTGTGACTAGATTATTGTGTTATGCAGAATAATTAAACAAATGTAAGACCCAAATAGCTAAATAAGAAAATTAGAAAACTGAAGATGACTGGTATAAAATGCAGCACTCCATCACCTAACAAGTTAAGTCAATATCAAAGATTTTGTTTTCCTGTATATTTTATTTCAAAATATTTAAAACAGTGGCCTCAGAGTTTATTTTAAATTTTAGGAAACGGAAGAAAAGTCAGAAACTCCATCACCAAATCTTACATTTTCTTTGCATAATGAGTTTGAGTCACTAAGTGAATTTAGATTTGGAAATAAGTGTGATCGCGTTAGCAGGAGTGGAATGAAAGCAAGCTGTTTAGCTGTTAATAGATGTTTTTAAGGGAATATAAAACTTACTTTTCAGAACCTTTTCCAATTTTTGCGTCATTGAACCTTCCACTTTTTCCGTACCATCCGCTTCTAATTTTTGATGGATTGCTGGAAAATAAATGGTCATCAGAAAAATGTACACAAGTCGCATTTCATGGTTCACAAACAGCAACCCTTATACCATTTCTACCTAAGCAACCTTACATAAAAAATATCAAGCCCAAAGTTTCCTGAAAAATGCTATTTAAAAACAAAGATGAAACAATGATTCAGAATTGTTCTTAACAGCAAAGCAAGAATTTCAGAATTTTTGTAAAAGCTCTAGAAAAAAGGTGGTTGTTCCACAATAAAGAATTCAAATATGTTTTTTTTTACTTTAAGTTCTGGAGTCATATGCACTGACATGATAAAGTAAACAATTTTTTCAGATTTATTTTCCAAATCTGGATAGAGTTGGAAAGGGTTACAGTCTTTTGGGTTACAGCTTTTTGTGTCCCTTTTGCAAAAATGTACCCTCACTTTTTGTTCTGGCGACCACCAACACTGGCACAGAAAGTAAGGCAAAATGCAAAATGTTACACTTGTTACTGGAATAGTAGTAGGTAATAAAAGTTGTGGGGCACTTGTTGCAGTGTCAAAGGTAGGATTTCTCCTCTCACTTCCTACTTTGCCCCATGGGACAGGAACTATGGGTAATTTCACCAATGGAGATATAAAAAATTGACAGTGATTATAACCACTCACCTACTCTAAAAATCTAAAAAAAATAAAAGTTTTGCTTGGAGTTACACTTAAGCTTTTTTTCTTTTAATGATTTCCAGAAGGACATCAAGGGCTCATCCACACAATACATGATAGTAATATTTTACCCAATGATGTTCAGATTTAAATCAAAACCCCTACTGTCCTTTTGAATATCATTCAATATTAAAAGCTTTTTAGTCTGCTACGTACATAAAATATTTAGGGCATACATAATAATAGAGATCCAGGAGAATAAAGATGCAATTTGACATGTATTTCTTTTGTTTTTGCATTTCTTTGGATGTACATAATTCTTATAGAAATGTTTGGAACTTTTTCTATTAATATTTATAGTAGAAAAGTATTTAGGGCTGCAGGCAAAGCAGCATCTGATAAAATGTGGTCATAATTATGTAAGCAAGAGGTTGGACTTTAAAACCAGCCCCTGCAGTAGCTTATATTTACATTCCCTTTACTGCACGGCCACTGAATTTGTTGCAGGAAGTGAAGAGTGGAAGCCCTGAGCTCCCAGTTGGATCTGAGGACTCTCTTCTTACCCACGTATGATGGTGCTGGCGCCTCAGTGGCACCTGCATGGGTAAAGCATAGCTTCAAGATATCAGGTTTAAACCTAAAGCATCCCTGGGACATGAGAAGATCACCATTCTTATGTCTTTAGGTAGTTACAGTCACTATTTTCTGACCAGTAATGGAAAAATCAGCATTGGACTAGGCTGGGTATTTATTGTGAACTGCTGTTTTTTTTTTTTTTTTGATATATGGATTTAGGTGAAATGCACACAGATAATCTATACTACCTGGAAAACCTGTTTAGCCAGTCTTGTGATTTACACAACTTTGCCACCTAAACAGACCAGCAGATGTCAGCACTATGTCATATTGTTAAAAAAAAAAATAAAATGGTTGGTGGAATATGAAGCCGATTGTGGGGGGTTGGGGTTCTTTTTTTTTCTCTTTTGTTTCCCCTCATCCGTTCCTGAGTCATCGTTAAGTAGTAATATGAGATATATGCAGAAAGGAACAGGGGGGAGAGGTTGGGGGATGGAGGGTGGATGTGTGGGGTTGTGATGTATTGTTGATTGTTGTTGTTTGGTATACAATGTCTGTTATGTTGTATTGACTGTAAGTTTGAAGAAAATTAATAAAGAGAATTATAAAAAAAAAAAAAAAACACAACGAAAGAATGAAACAAAAAAAAACAACACTTGTTCAGACAATACATGTGACTACATAAAATATGTCTACACATTTGAACGCTATGTACAGTCAGCCTCATGCAGTATTGATGGTTATGTGGTTGGGGGTGTTCAGCAGTGACCAGTACTGACCTGCCAAGCACCCCCTTTTTTCAGGTATATGCAGAAGAGCATAAGTAAAAATCATGCTTCTTCTAAGCATGTTAGTGTCTAATGTTACAATTAAAAAAAAAAAAAAAAAGACTCCCTCAGGCACATACTATTGTTGAGTGCCCTGTCTCAGTATGCAATAACTTCTAGGCAACTCTTTCTGCAAAGGAGTCAAGAGGTTTAAATACATTATGAGGGGGCTTTAGTCTGCTCTAGAACACTGTGGTCATGCCTTACATGGAATAAATTCTGCCACATTTCAAGCTACCCAATGTGCACCATGCTTCCCTACATGCATCAATAAAATGTAATGTGGTACCACATCCATACCACGCTGCATATTACAGAACTATGGAACTCCCATATTTCTTATTTTACCAGTTCAATAAAAGCCTAGATGCTAGAAAATAGGACGCACCGAAATTTCAACTTTATTTTGATATACAATGTATTTTTTCTAAACATTAGCTTTTTATGTCATCACATACATCAATCACATAATAAGTGTTCAATATAAGATAAATAACTACACAAACTGCATATCAACATAAGGAATAATTACAAACATTTGTGCATTGCAGCACTAACATGAAACATTCCATTCAGCAAGGTTAAGCTGAAGTAAGCCATACAAAGTATAAAGAAGGGGAGCTATGATGTGCGCTATATTACTGAACAAGACCCTACTTTCCAAGTGAAAACCACCATAAAATATCTTAACCTATCAAGACAATTTTGGTTTTGAAAAGGCCATGTCCCCTTTTATTAGTTTGCACTATTGGCAGCTGTTTAAAGTGGTTGTCAACTCTGGACAACCACTTTAAACTACAGGTAAGCCTATAATAAAGCTTACCTGTAGGTCCTGGCAATATCTCCTAAACTTGCACTGGTTAGGAGATATTCCCTGCATCTGTATGTGCCAACGTCATCGCCACATGCGCACTGAAGAATCGGCTCCCATGCGCATGCATGGAAGTGACGTAAGTGCGGCTCCAGCCAATCACAGCGCTGGAGCCCAAGCTGTGACTGGCCGGAGACGCGGACCTGGAAGAAGCATGTCACCGGCCACAGTGGTGTGCCGAGACGGCTGCACCAGCTTCCTTCCAAGGTAAGTATTTCATAATGAGCTAGTATGCAATGCATACCATCTCACTATGCCTTTGTTTTGCAGGGTTTTTTTTATTTTTTTAATGAGTTGCCAACCACTTTAAAAACATTTAAAAAACAGGGCCAACAGTTTAATTTTAGGCTCAATTTATGCCATGCCAACAGATATAACAACTGTTCAGTACCTGCAATCAGAGGATTACAATTTTTAAATATGTGGGATTGTAGCATTCATCCTAGGACCACCAAAACTGGAAGGAAGATGCCATATAACCAGATTTTTGGGGTAACTACCAAAAAAGGAAAACTATAAATGGACCAACAAAACTGTATGCAAAAGGGCCATCTACCCACATATTGATACACTACTTTTAAAAGGACCCACTCACACAAGATGCATTTGGGTGCAATGTTAAAACCCTTTGCAGTGGGACTAGTTCATGATGTGGTGTTGCATTGCAGTGCACGTAAAAAAGAATACTATAAGCTGTATTTTTATGCAATGCAACTGGAAAAAAACAAAATGCAAGTGAAAAAAAGCTTATAAAAAGGTGCTGTAATGCATAAAAAACACACCATGTGCCAATGCATGCAATGTGCTTGCCTCAATGCAAGGAAAATGCTAAGAATGTGGTGAATAAGCCTTACTGCTTTGACTCAACTTTATTAATGTTTTCGCACACGATTGGCACACTTTTCAATTCGATTCAATTAGAAACCTTTAAGTCCTAGGTGAAAGTGTTCAAAGAATATAAATTCTGTGTAAAAACAATAGCACGACCCCCTTACTATGTATTATATATATTTTTCAATGCATTTTTCAATTTAAGACCCAAATATAAATATAGAAAACCATCATACATTTCCTTCAAACAGCAATTCCTGGCAATAGGAGAAAGCAATCAGTAAGTTACTAATATCTTCAAGTAACAACTGTAGTAGAATTCTTATAAGAATGTTATTAGTGATTCAGGCATTAGACAGAAAATAGTTTTCTTTTTGTTTTCAATTTAAATGTTTAATAAACTGTACTGAATCTGTCAATTTATTGCCCAGTTTCAGCTTCAATATTGACTGGATTCTGGTGGTCAATTGCTTAATTTCTGTGGATAACTTGTGATTTAATGCAGAGGCGGCTCGCCCATTAAGAGAGCATGAGCGCCGCCCCACTTATCTATTGTCGCCTCCCCCTATCCATATGTCAGGCCCCTTTCAGGATTCCGGGTGCATGGAATCCAATGTAAGGTGGGTGTTCTTTTGAAGCACCTTATTAGAGGTAGAGGCTCTAATAGGCTTCAAAACAGGGTGGGCTTGGGGCTCAGAGAATGCGTCCGGAGCCCACCCAGGCGTGTTACAACAGCGAATGAATAATCACATGGTACAGGGTTCTGTGACTGGCCCAGGTACCATGTGATATCTGTGGGCCAAACACAACTTAGTCAACACAGCTGTTATGAATTAATGCAGCGATCACATGTGCACGTGTCGGTCCGGCATGCACGTAAACAGTGAGCGTCCCACACATGAGGTATCACCGCAAACGTCAGATCGTGGACAGTAGATCTAGCACAAGACCTCCTATGTAAATCTAAAGTGGCAATCTGTAAAGGCTTTAAAAGCGTTGCCTATAGATAATAAAATTTACATATTTTGTCACCATTGCACAGGCGTGCGCAATTTTAAGGCGTGACATGTTTGTTATCTATTTACTCGGCGTAACATCATCTTTTATATTTTACAAAAAAAAAAATTGGGTTTTGTGTTTTTTTTCATTGAAATTCAAAAAGTGTACTTGCTCTAAAAACATTGCATTTGAAAGACTGCTGCACAAATAACGTGTGAAATAAAATAAAAAAATGCAAAAACCACAAATTTATTCTCTAGGGCCTCTGCTTTAAAAGAAATACATGTTTGGGGTTCAAAGAAATTATCTAGCAAAAAATACCGATTGATACATGTAAACAAAGAGTGCCAGAAAAGGCCTGGGGGTCAAGTGGTTACAAAGGTTCACCTACAACACAGGTTTATTTTGATGGACACAAAAAAAAATTATATTATCAAAATGTAAATGTATTTTTATGTTCATTGTGCCATTTGTCTGTATTCGAATTCAAGCGTAATGGCTAATAATTTGATGTTGGTAACATTTCTAATATGTCCCCACTCTTTTAACACAGAAAGAAAGAAAAAAATGTTGACTATAGACTATACGCCATTTACTGTTAACTTTGAAAAGATAACTTTCACCAATCGATCAACTTGGTACATTTAGCCTGCCCATTAGCGGTTCGAATCAGGGCCGGTTACTGCTGAACCAGACAAGGTTCGAACCGTGTATGGCCGGCATAATATTAATTTAGCACAAAATGTGAAATCTGCTTAACCACATCATTTAGGCCTCATGCACATCGGACGTTTTTACAGCTGCACCTAGAGGCGTCTGGCATTTTATTTTTTTCTGCCTCAAAATACCCTTGCATGTTAGCATATTTGTCCATGCACCCATAAACTTTTAGAGGTGTTTAGAGGCGGTAAAAAACCGACTGCCAGAGCATCCAGGAGTAGCAGAATTTTGGCAGGAAAAACGATTGACGCGTGTTTAGCTGCGTCAAGAGTTTGGGTGTTAATTTCAATGGCCAGAATACATTTTTATTCTGGCCAGTGAAATTAATTAGGGTCGATTCACATCTATGCATTTTGCTTTTCAGCATTTTTGCTGTGCTTTCCGCATTTTACCCCGATTTTGCTGTGATTTGCATTTTTTTTTTGGGGGGGGGGGGGATTTTGTTACTAGGCAGATTTAAAAACACATATCGTGGCAAAATCGCGGTAAGATTGCGTCAAAATGCATGCCCATTGAAGTCTATTACATGCAAAATGCTGCATTTTGCGGGGAAAAAAGTCCCCGACCCTTTCCAAAAACGCAGAGGCACAAAAATGCATTGCTGTGAAAGGAACCCATGTTAAAAAAATTCCCTGCATTTCTGCAAAATGCATCAAAAGACACATTAGTTTGAATGGAGCCTTAATGCCCAAACGCTTGATGCAGGTATACACAACTAAACGTGTTACACACTTTTACAAGCCTCAGGCATTTTCTTTTCACAAAGTTCTGAGGCCAGGAGGAGGGCTTCTAGGAAAACGTCCTGTGTGCATGAGGCCTTACAGGTGTACAAACCATGTAGCGGAAACTTCAAGGTTTCAGTTGGTTTTAAAATCATAGAAAATACAACTATCCTTTAACTCCAAAATCATTAATTTGCCATTTCAGGTTTTTCGGTTTGATCCCTTGAGAAATGTTACCATTCGTCATTTTAACTAACATGCAATTATATAATCCTACTGATGTCTGCAGTTTAACTCATTTCAGGGGAACTGCCATAAAAATAAATAGAGCAGACACTGTGTAAGTCACAAAAATGGCAGCTAATTAAAATGTTCCTTTAAAAATGAGTATCAACTAGTAGAGAATATTGTTACTAGACTTAGGAGTGTTGATCCTGCAAATGACTGTATACATGTGAAACTGAAAGCTAGCTACGGTAAAGCTTATGATTGGACTACTGGAGCAACAACTACAAATAACAATTCCCACATCAAAGTTGCCTTGCTTTCTCCCACAATCCTATTATTACAACATTGAACGTTTCACACAGAAAACATGACAGTTAACAAAATGTACTGTTAAAATTAAGGGGCATTTATATAACATTAGTGTATTTATGGTAAAAGGATGATTATATGGCTCTTAGCTTTGTTGCAACAAAATGCCTGGCTGAAATTGAGACAAAGCCAAATGAACCGATTATACTGAAAAAAAAAAAAATATATATATATATATACAGTGGGTAAAATAAGAATTGAACACGTCACCATTTTTCTAGGTAAATATATTTCTAAAGGTGCTATTGACATGATATTTTTACCACGTGAGTAACAACCCATGCTGTCTGGGCCTGAACTTGAACCTGGGAGCTCAGCTGTGTCTGGCAATGACTCTTCTCGCTGAGCTACCTGAGATGCTGGACAGCACTTTGTCTGATCTATTGGACAACCCTGCCTTGTGCCTTCACTATTATTGAACCTTGAACTCTTTGCTCCTCCCATGAACTTCCTGATTTAAGCTATGTCTCTGAACTTTGTCTTTGCCAGGTTACAGTGCCTTGCTCTCGTCTTCCCTGCTGCCTTCCAGATTTTGCTTCCACTCATTATCGACCCTTGGCTTGTTCCTCGACTACACTTCTGCCTGATCACAAACTGCAACTACTCATTACCGACCTTTTGGCTTTTTTACTGACCACGCTTCCATTTGATGCTTACCTGCTACTGGACCCAGGCTTGCTCACCTCCTGGTAGGGCGATCCCGAGGACCGCGATCTGGTACTAATACACAGCTAAATCCATCTCCACCATCAGGAGCTCTGGTTAGTATTTAAACTCCACACCTCAGGTAAGCCTGCATCATCTGACAGGGTGAATGCCTTGTGTACCTTTCCTGCTGGTCGGTGGTAGTCCTGCAACTGCTATAGCAACTGGTCTTGGAGCCTGACTCCTGATCACGACACATGCAATCCATACATGCAAAGAAACCAAAACAAATAAGTTCAGAAATTAAGTTGCGTGTAATCAAATGGAATGACACAGGGAAAAAGTATTGAACACACGAAGAAGGGAGGTGCAAAAAGGCATGGAAAGCAAAGACACCAGCTCAAATCTATCAAAATTAGAAAGCAATCCTGCCCCATGTCAGTGCAAATTAATATCAGCTGGTTCAGTGTCAATTGATGACCTATAAAAAGGTGTCTCATTACTAAGGTGTCACACAAGAAACATCTCATGATGGGTAAAAGCAAAGAGCTCTCTCAAAACCTTTGGAACCTTATTGTTGCAGAGCATACTGATGGCATTAGTTACAGATGGATTTCTAAACTTCTGAAAGTTCCAGTGAGCACTGTTGGGGCCATAATCCGGAAGTGGAAATAACATGACTTCACCATAAACTGGCCACGACTAGGTGCTCCTTGCAAGATTTGTGACGGAGGAGTGAAAAGAATTATCAAAAGAGTTGTACAAGAGCCAAGGACCACTTGTGGAGACCTTCAGAAAGACCTAGAATTATCAGGTACAATTGTTTCAAAGAACACAATGAGTAATGCACTCAACCGCCATGGCCTGTATGCATGCTCACCACGCAAGACTCCCATTTCTGAAGAAAAAGCATGTTGAAGCTCCTTTAAAGTTTGCTGCACAACATTTAAACAAGCCTGTGAAATACTGGGAGAATATAGTCTGGTCACATGAGACCAAAATTTAAGACTTTGGATGTCATAATGCACACCATGTTTGGAGGTCAAATGGCACTGCACATCACCCCAAAAACACCCCCATAGAAACAGTGAAGTTTGGAGGTGGAAACATTATGGTGTGGGGCCGTTTTTCAGCATACAGTACTTGCACACTTTATGTCATCGAAGGAAGGATAAATGGAAAAATGTACCAAGACATCCTTGATAAAAATCTGTTGCCATCTACCAGGATGATGAAGATAAAACAAGGGTGGACATTTCAGCAAGACAATGATCCCAAACACAAAGCCAAGGAAACTCTCAATTGGTTCAAATAAATAAAATAAAGTTGCTAGAATGGCCCAGCCAATCAACTGACTTGAATCCAATAGACAACCTATGGAAAGAACTAAAGATCAGAGTTTATATAAGAGGCCCACTGAACCTTCAAGATTTGAAGACTATGTGTGTGGAAGAATGCGCCAAAATCACACCTGAACAATGCATGTGATTAGTTTCTCCATACAGGAGGTGTCTTGAAGCGGTCATTACCAACAAAGGATTTTATATGAAGTATTAAATCAATTTTTAGTTAGAGTGGTTAATACTTTTTCCCTGTGTCATTCCATTTTATTACACATAACTTAATTTCTGAACTTATTTCTTTTGGTTTCTTTGTATGTATGGATTGCATGGGTTGTTACCAACATGTGGTGAAAATTTCATGTCAAATGCACCTTTAAAAATATATTTACCTAGAAAAATGGTGACATGTTCAATAGTTATTTTACCCGCTGTATATATATACAGGCTGTCAATGCGGAGCCCTGCTTTTCATAGACCCATTTCTTTTTTAGTTGGGTGGGTAAAGTTAGGACCCCTGGTAAGTTGTTATTGTGAGGAAGATATTCTTTTCACTTCCTGTTTGGTCACTGGGACAGGAGGTTAGGGAAAATCTCTCTGATGAGGAGATAGAAAACAAAAACTTGACAGAAGTAAGATTTTTTTTTTCCCAGACGAAAAAAAAATATTTAGTGGAATACCACTTTAAAGCTCTGCAAAGGAACAAAGGTCTAAGGAACAGGCAGCAGGATAGACAAGTGTTGATCATCAACTTTAGAGCGCAGAGCGAAATTTATCATCAAAACTATAACAGCCAGAATCTGGAGCAGCACTATATGGCTTTATGTATTTCTGGCCCTTCCATCTCTGAACATATGAGTACATATAAAAAGTGTGGGCATCTTACTAACAAAAACCGATGCTCTCCCAGTCCAGTTTCGCCCTACCCATCAGGGGTTAATCATAGAGCTCTATGACTAAGCCCCGATAAGTGAGGAAAAATGTGTCAAAGGGCGTGGCTTGTGGAGCGGTGCAGGTTGAGGCCATTAGACATGTTAAACTACACGGACTGGCCTGGGAGAGTGGCGGTTTTTGTTAGTATGCTTAACTCTACTGGATGGTGAGGATCCATGCCAGCATCCCGTTCCTGAGTATCAGCAGGATAATATACATGTCCTTTTCTTGCTTGGCTTTGAGAGGAACTACAAGTATAAGCAGGTCACTGTGAGCATCTTATGGTACAATTTATGTACGACTCCTAGGTGCGTAGGGGATGAAATATTGTGTGATATGGGCAATTCCCACTATTTCAAATGAAAGTATGATTGTAAATGAGCAAACAAAGACTGGATAAGAGGATAATAATCAGATTGGCGACAGAACAAATCTGCTCATTGTAACATGGAAATGACTGCTGGAAACATCCAGTCATATGTTGATTTTGTTCCATTGGTATTAAAGTGGATCTGAACTTAAAAGAATGGAGATTTGTTATGTTATGAGGAACATTTAGAAATGGAAATTGTGTCTAAGTTGTACCCTGAAAAAAAAAATAAAACTTCTCTCTAGAATGCCTCTTAAAAAAATAGTGCACTTTCTGGTATTTAAGGGTGACTAGGACCTCCTGTGCATACAGTCTCCTTACTGTGAGGCTCCCTTCACACGTCTTGATTTGGGATCATGGGCAGAATTGTTGTGAAAGGGTAATTACCGTATTTACCTGTCCAACAGTCCCTCGCCAGTTGCATCTTTGGGCCTCTTTATTGGCCAAAGGTCGGTGACGTCACTCCTGTGCATGCGTGCATGTAATACTAAAATAAATTTGTGTGAGGCTTATTTAAACAGAGATTAGGAGGGTGGCCCCATTTTCACATGCCTGTGACTGCAAAAATCTTGTTTTGCATGATCGTTTGGTGCTCACCTAATAAACAAAAATGGCATCCAGTATAAGGTGGCACGGTCCCTGGGACTTGGTAATTCATTTGGAGAGGAGGTATTTTTTTTTTCTTTTCCATTTCTAATTATTTATTTGACTTACAATTTTTATTCTTTTTTCACACTATTTCTTCTTGAAATGTACATTTGCATTCTTTGTTGTTTTTCCCCACATGTTGCACTGTTTTGCTTTTATTTTCCATGCCCGACTATAAGACCCCTTTCACACTTGTGCGAGTTGTCCTGCGATTTGGGACTGCAAAGTCCCATAACAAGTCGTTCCCCATTATTTCCAATGAGAATCATTCATATCTGTACAACTTTCAAGTCGTGCCGACTTTAACCACTTGCTGACCGTCAACCGCAAGATGGCTCCCCCAGGCAAAACGCCGTCATACGACGGCGGCTGCCAGATCACGCACAGTGAGCGCGCGCCGCCGGAGGCGCACCCGCACACTCACTGTGTCCGGGGAGGGCCAGGGACTCGATCTCCGCCGGCTACCCGCAATGCCCCCCCCCCCCGGACCTTCATTCTGTGAGGGGGGGAAGGGCTGTGATCACAGGCTTCCTCTACATGGAAGCTGTGATCACTTCCCTTCCCCAGCCAGGGCAGCCCCCCCACAGTTAGAACACGCCCAGGGAACACAGTTAACCCTTAGAGCGCCCCATGCAGGTTAACCCCTTCACTGCCAATGGCATTTACACAGTAATCAGTGCATTTTTATAGCACTGATCGCTGTATAAATGCCAATGGTCCCAAAAAAGTGTCAAAATGTTCCGACATGTCCGCCCCAATATCGCAGTACCGCTAAAAATCGCAGATCGGCACCATTACTAGTAAAAAAAAAAATAAAAAAATAAAAACCCCAGAAATGGGGTCACTTTTGCGCAAACCAATCAAACGCCGATTGCGATTTTTCTTATCACAAATATGAGGAAGAATATAAATCGGCCAAAACCGATGAAAAAAAATTTTTTTTATATTTTTTTTTGGATTTGTATTTTAGCAAAAAGTAAGAAATTTGGGGTTTTTTGCAAAATTGTCACTCTTATTTTGTTTATAGCGGCGATCAGAAATGACGCAGTGGTGATCAAATACCACCAAAAGAAAGCTCTATTTGTGGGGAAAAAAAGGATGCAAATTTTGTTAGGATACAACGTCGCAGGACCACGCAATTGTCAGTTAAAGCGACGCAGTGACGAATCGCAAAAAGGGCTCTGGTCAGGAAGGGGGCAAATCCTTCCGGGGCTGAAGTGGTTAAAGTAATCCCTGCATTACTTTGGTCCAAGTTTGATGCAACTTGAGGTCCATAGACTTCAATGTTAAACCCTCAAAATCTCATACCAATCACACCTAAATAATATAGATGCGATTTCTGTGCTACTTCTGTATGACTTTGTAATATGTTTTAATTGAGCCAAAGTTGCAACAAAGTCGAACCAAAGTCATACTGATCCCAAATCGCTTCAAAATCGTGGCAAAAAAAAATGCTATAAAATCGAGTTGCACAAGTGTGAAAGGGGCCTTAGACTCAATTCTCTAAAGTGTTCCATGATTGTCTAAAACTCTCCTTCAACTTGCTTCCCAGGCCAATTCTGAAACTTCGCTCCTACATGTAAAAATCATCTTTTTTTGCTACAAAATTAGTCAGAACCCCCAAACATTATATATGTTTTTTTAGCAAAGACCCTAGGGAATAAAATGGCGATTCTTGCAACTTTTTATCTCGCAGTATTTGCGTAGTAATTTTTTCAAACGCGTTTTTTTAAAAAAAAAACTGTTTCATGTATTTAAACATAAGAAATCAGTAAAGTTAGCCCAATTTTTTTGCATAATGTGAAAGAGGGTGTTACACCGAGTAAATGGATACCCAACATGTCCCGCTTTGGAATTGCGCACACTCATGGAATGGCGCCAAACTTCAATACTTAAAAATGTAATAATAAAATGGTGCAGCGCTATTAATTCAATGTATCATGAGTCCATTAAACAGCAAATCCAAAGAATGGTGAGTATTCAAGGATGAAGGCAAACAGGAGAAAAGTCCCCTGAAAAGAGGACAAACGGAAGTAGGAACTTATGAGTGGTAAGAAACCTAAACGACAAATTACCTGAGTACTATGTAACTTAATTATCGCGACGTGGTAAAATAATAATGTAAAAATTCATAACTTCAAACCGCGGTAAGGTACTCACACGCGTTAAGGTTTCGCCCTGTACAACCCATAGGTAAATGAGCCACATTGTGGGAGAAAGTGTAATACGTTTTTTTAACCCGATTGAAATGACTAAAGAATACAAATTTATGTACTTTGTCAAAAAAAAAATTTTTTTGCGCAAACTTTTTTAATGATGCGTTTATGACGCTCTATTTTTCAACGTTCTTAGCGGT
>BLSH010368058.1:196975-208792 GCA_018402905.1 Glandirana rugosa | reverse complement strand
GAATGATGGAGCCGTGAATATCTGGTGTTCATCCAGCAGGGGGTGCCCTGCGATATTTTAGAATGTAATATAGACCTTTTTTATTTTTTGCATAGTGTGATTAATCATTTTATATTTTGCCTTTATAAAGGCTGATTACTGTGGGAATAACATGACAACATTTGTTGAAATATGTTTTGGAGTTACTGCAAAAGTCTGGGGGAATCCCAATCAGCTCCTATTTAAGCTTTGTAAACATAGAATCTGTTATGGTTTTGCTTCTATGCGGATAGTGATTATATCCGTTGGTGATGCAGAACTGTGGGGTTTGATGCACACTTCAATCTATGCATACAATATGTAGTCTGTTTTAAAAAACAGTAAGCGAGCCGGCTAAATAAGTTTAGAGCGGAGAATCTGTACCATCCCGGCTTGCTGATATTTTGAAGTTTACCCCGCTTCGGAAGTGTCTTTATAAATTGTCCCCACTATGGGAGTCGGCCATATTCTAGGTGGGTTTGAGCACTGGACGCAAAGAGGATTGGAAGTATTTAGAACTTGAGAAGTGAGAGCTGATTGGCCCTCCCGGGCTGTTGTTAGGTATAAATTGAGTGGTTGGAACGTGTGGGCGTATCCCTGATGACGTCACCTATGACGAAACCGGTTGGAACGCCCGCACGTTGACCACTCCTCTGTTACCTTAGTCCAGCAACTGCGCATGCGCGACCGCAGCGCGGCCATTTTTCTTTCTGGTGGATGTTCGTATATGCTTTGTCAAAGACGAATTGTTTGTAAGTTTTACTCCTTTTTACTATTAAATAATTGAAAACGGTATCACACTATTGGGGCCCTTTATTCCTACATGTGTGGATGATCCTTCCATTTGAGTCACTTGGAGGTCGGGTTCTACAGCTGGGACAGAAGTCTGTAGGGATTGCAGCGGCAGGAGGGAAGACTACCTGATTGCAGCAGCAGGAGGGGAGACCACCTAATTTGTAAACAAAACGTGTCTGACCACTCTTATCAGGGGGTCGCATGCTCTCTGGTAAGAGTATATTAGCAGGGGTGTTGAGTGGCACCAGAGTGTTTCCATTTTCCTTTCTGACATGGATTGGGACTTTTCTCCTGTTTGCCTTCATCCTTGAATACTCACCATTCTTTGGATTTGCTGTTTAATGGACTCATGATACATTGAATTAATAGCGCTGCACCATTTTATTATTACGTTTTTGGGGTTTTTTGTGATGTATGACCTTGTGCACAGCTGCTGAACGTTTATGTCAATCATTGGTTGAAAACTGTCAAGGAATATAGATTGCGCGGATTTTTTACAATTTTATTTAATACTTAAAAATGCCCATAGGTGACGCCTTAACATTTTTTACAGGTTACATGTTTAGAGGTACAGAGGAGGTCTAGCGCTAGAATTATTGCTCTCACTCTAATGTTCGCAGCGATACCTCACATGTGTGGTCTGAACGCTGTTTGCATGTGTGCATGACTTACGTATGCGTTCGCTTCTGTATGTGAGCTTGTGGTGACGGGGGCGCTTTATATATATTTTTTTTATTATTATTATTTTAACTTTATTTTTTTATTTTTACACTCTCTTTACAAAAACATTTTTGATCACTTTTATTCCTATTACAAGAAATGTAAACATCCCTTGTAATAGGAATAGTGTGTGACAGGTCTTCTTTTTGGAGAGATATGGGGTCAGTATGGGGTCAGTGAGACCCCACATATCTCCTCTAGGCTGGAAAGACCAAGATCAGAAAAAACCCCACATATCTCCTCTAGGCTGGAAAGACCAAGATCAGAAAAAAAAAGAATGTTCTTGGCTTTTCCAGCCGAGTCCCCGGGCATTGTTTACATCTGGCCGGATGGACGTGACATAATACATCGAGCCCGGACCTCCGGGGCGCCTAGAGATGAACGTTGACCATCTGGTCACCAGTCAGCTCTATGATCAACTTCCGCCGGCGACGGATCGGTTCTCCGGGCCGCTGATGGCACGGGCGAGCCCGGAGAAGCACCGGAAGGTGGCGGGGGGGAGATGCCAGTCTAATTTCTTGAGACCCTAGCAAGCGAGGAGAGTACAATTACCCCCAAACGACCCCTTTTTGGAAAGTGGACAGTCCAAATTATTTAGTAAGAGGCATGGCAAGTTTCTTGAAGATGTAAGTTATTCCCACAATTCTTTGCAAAATGAAGATTTGTTTTCTTTTTTTTTCCACAAAGTTATTATATTAACGAGTTATTTCACACACACACAGCATATGCATACCACAAATTACACCCCAAAACACATTCTACTACTCCTCCTGAGTATAACAATACCCCATGTGTGAGACTTTTGCACAGCCTGGCCACATACAGAGGCCCATGTAGGGAGCACCATCAGGCGTTCTAGGTGCAGAAATTAAACATCTCATTTCCTGACTCCCTTTTGCACTTTTGAAGGTCCTATAGCAGCAGGACAATGAAAACGCCCAAAAAATTACCCCATTTTGGAAAGCAAACACCACAACTTATATTCTATTAGACCTAATGAGTCTTCTGAACATGTCATTTTTTCCACAAGTTTTTGGGAAATGTGGAAAGAAAATGAAAACACATTTTTTGTTTACACAAAGTTGTCCATTTATACAATATTTCTAACACACAGCATGTACCTAACAAAAAATTAGACCCCAAAATATATTCTGCTACTCCTCCTGAGTATAACGATACCCCATGTGTGAGACTTTTACACAGCCTGGCCACATACAGAGGCCCAACATGCAGGGAGCACCGTCAGGTGTTCTAGGGGCATACATTTCAAATCTAATTTGACTACCTATTACACTATTGTGAGTCACTGTAGTGGCACTAATGGGCACTGTAATGGCACTGTAGTGGCATGAATGTGTCACGGATGAGAACTGATGTGGTATGAATGAGCATGGATGGGGGTGGATGAGCCGTGGATGGGGATGGCTGAGCACGGATGGGGATGGCTGAGCACGGATGGGGATGGCTGAGCACGGATGGGGATGGCTGAGCACGGATGGGGATGGCTGAGCACGGATGGGGATGGCTGAGCACGGATAGAGATGGCTGAGCACGGAAGGATGGCTGAGCATGGATTAATGGCTGAACATGGATTGATGGCTGAGCATGGATGTATAAGTGAGCATGGATGCATGGGTGAGCACAGATGAATGGGTGAGCACAGATGCATGGGTGAGCACACATGGATGGGTGAGTACGCATGGATGGGTGAGCATGAATGGGTGAACACGCATGGATGGGTGAGCACGGATGCAAGGCTGAGCACGGATGAATGGCTGAGCACAGATGCATGGGTGAGCATGCATGGATAGATGAACACGGATGCATGGGTGAGCACGGATGGATGGCTGAGCATGCATGGATGAGTGAGCATGCATGGATGGATGTGCATGCATGGATGGGTGAGCACAGATGGATGGGTGAGCACAGATGGATGGGTGAGCACAGATGGATGGGTGAGCATGCATGGATGGGTGAGCATGCATGGATGGGGTAGCGTGCACGGATGGGTGAGTACAGATGGATGGATGACCAAGGATGCATGGGTGAGCACGGATGCATGGGTGAGCACGGATGAGGCTGAATGGGTGAGCATGGACGAGGCTGAATGGCTGATGGGTCAGCATGGCTGGATAGATGGATGGGGTGTCACTTAGCTGTCACATAGCAGTGGTGTGGGCACTACATATCCTGCCCAAAGCACCACAGCATCTCCTCTCTCCCCCTCTACTTTCACACTGCACCGATCGGTGCGGAAGGGAGAGACAAGCTGGATATCCGCCGGCTTGTTTACATCCTGATCGCTCTGCCATTTGACAGAGCGATCACATGGCAAACAGCCGCTACGAGCGGCCGTTTACCGTGATCTGTGATGTGCCGGGTCTCCTCTCCCGGACCTGGCGGTCACAGATACTCCCGGTTGCGCGCCCCAGGGGGCACACAGGAGCGCGATTCTGGGAGGACGTTATAGTACGCCCTCCCAGAACAATTGATCCACCTTGTGGCCGTGAAATTACATTACAGGGTCGGTAAGTGGTTAAGCAAAAAATAAAAGAAAACAACGGTGATTAAATATCACCAAAATAAAGCTCTATTTGTGTGAAAAAAATATATAAAAATTGTATTTGGGTACAGTGTTACAAGATTGTACAATTGTCATTCAAAGCGCGACAGCGCTGAAAGCTGAATATTGGCCTGGTAGGGAGGGAGTAAAACTGCCCTGTATTGAAGCAGTTAAAGCAAGTCTTCATGGACCACTGTAGCTGCAGGCATTGCAGAACAATTCATCCTCAAAAATAATCAATTAATACTACATTTATATGTAGAAACTATGCCAGAACAGCTGAGAATTTGGCCGCATAAGCAGAGTATTAGCTGTTACAGCATGTATGATCTTCAATTACTTCATACTGTACCTGCAGCAGTTATTTAATGATAGGTTCTCTTTGAGCACATTCTTATAGGCGTAATCTTTAAACAAATATTTTTCAGGCAATGATTTGATGAGCTATTCATACAATCTCATTTTATACACGAGAAACAATACGTGCACCAATCAAATGGTCATTTAGGGGACATTTTCTCAGGAAACCAGACATGAGGCAACAAATGAGAATGCAAGCAAGTGAAAAATGGTGCCTGTGCAAGAACAGCAGCAAAATGACTTTGTAATGGCAAGAAGAAAAGAAATATTTATCTTTTGGGGTGTTTTTTCCTCTCAAGTTTTGTATCACTGGAAGAAGTCCAGGGCCTTAGCACAACTGATCCAGCATTGTGGCTGAATGCATGTGAAAATGGAGTTTTGAGTGAGATGGATGGAAGGCAATGCAAAATGAAGGGTAGAGAGCATGGAGTTTGACAGAATGAATAAAGTGTTGGGAGGTAAGGCAAACAATGAACAGGGAACACTAGAAAATGTATACAGACCATGGTCAATAAATGTTACATTAGAAAGCACACTATGTTAAGAAAGTTCTATTTTAAAGAAATCTGCTTTAAAGAACTAAACCGCTCAAGTAAAATGGAATATTAGGTCTCAATCGCTTAAATATTTTACCTTGAATTTTTTTCACCCACCCTCAGGGTTTATTGGAATTCAGTGCAGTGGCCTAAGGTGTGCATGCAAATAATTGTTCAGTTGTTAAAGTGGTTGTCAATTTGTGACAACCACTTTAACCTACAGGTAAGCCTATAATAAGGCTTACATGTAGGTGCCCTGCATATCTCCCAAACCTGCACGGTTCCGGAGATATGCAGTGTATTTGCTGTGCCGACTAAATGTCGGCACATGAGCAGTGAAGAAATGGCCTCCGTGCCGTTCCTCCACTGCGACCGTGCCGTGAATGGCAGCTCCCGCGGGAGTGACGTCACGTGACTCCGGCCAGTCACAGCGCCAGAGTCGCGGCCCCGGAAGGAAGAGGGGCAGAAGGTGGATGCGGCCTGGAGCGGGGACAACCCTGGACATCGCAGGCTTTGTTTGCAGGTAAGTGGCACATAATGGGCTACAATGCGATGCATAGTAGCCCATTATGATTCTACTTTACAGGAGCATGTAGAGGAAAGTAAACCCAATCTGGGTTCCCCCAATAGACTAAGCATCAGATAGCATGGGCACAACGAGACCAGAGTCCAGACCCAGCTTCTTTTCCATCGGTTTACTTAGACTTTTCTAGCGTGAGTATAAACGCTGACTGCCATGAACACTACAAGGAAGAGCAAATAGGGAATGGATTTTAGAGGAAAGATAAGGTGTTGTCAAAAGGGATACCTTTTAGTGACTAGCTAAAAAGATTAAAGAATACAAGCTTTCAGAATATTAACACTCTCTAAGGCTCAAGCAGCACCAGAGTTTCAAAAGCTTTGATTATTTATTTTTTTTGTAAAATCTTTATTTTCATTTTAAAAAGCTTTGATTTTTTTTTACATTTTTACTAGACTTTAAAAACCCTTTTTCGCCTTCTCTACTTTTATATTTATTCCTGGCTAACGCATTACATCATCTTTTTTCCTTCCTACAGAGGAAAAATAGTAACAGTATATGTAGTGTCCAAGTTGTGGCTTTCGGCTGTGTCTGGTATGTAAAAGAGCTCTTCTGATGGGTATCACCAATGTGTGAGGTTGTGTGTAGCCTGCCTGTTGGTGATTCTGCACATAGGGACACTAGGGTAAGGAGAAATTGGCAAATTGCCTATTGTTTTCTTATAGAATGGATTCTCATATCAGTGCTTTAGTGTATATAGACCCTTTAATAAAAAGAAGCTCACAGTCTAATGTGCCATCCACACTCATCTACAAACCAGGGACAATTTGGGAGGATGCCAAGTAACCTATCGCAATGCTTTTGGAAGAGATGATTTGGGGGAGGAAACCCATGCAAACACAGAAGGAACATTAAAAACTCTACGCAGATAGTGGCCTTAGTGGTTTTCAGACCCAGGACCAAATATGTAGAAAGATCTCTACACGGTGGTGTGACACACACACACACACACACACACACACACACACACACTATATTACAAAAAGTATTGGGACGCCTGCCTTTACACGCACATGAGCTTTAATGACATCCCAGTTTTAGTCCATAGGGTTCAATATTGAGTTGGCCCACTATTTGCAGCTCTTACAGCTTCAACTCTTCTGGGAAGGCTGTCCACAAGGTTTAGGAGTGTCTATGGGAATGTTTGACCCTTCTTCCAGAAGCACATTTTTGAGGTCAAGCACTGATGTGGACAAGAAGGCCAGGCTCAGTCTCCACTCTAATTCATCCCAAAGGTGTTTTACCCAGTTCAGGTCAGGACTCGGTGCAGGCCAGTCAATTTCCTCCACCCCAAACTCCCTCATCCATGCCTTTATGGACCTTGCTTTGTGCACTGGTGCGCAGTTATGTTGGAACAGGAAGGGACCATCCCCAAAGTTGGGAGCATGAAATTGTCCACAATGACTAAGTTTGCTGACGTCTTAAGAGTTCCCTTCACTGGAACTAGGGGGTCAAGCCCAACACCTGAAAAACAACCCCACACCATAATCTCTCCTGCATCAAATGATTTGGACCAGAGCACAAAGCAAGGTCCATAAAAGCATAGATAAAAGAGTTTGGGGTGGAGGAACTTGACTGGCCTGCACAGAGTCCTGACCTCAACCCGATAAAACACCTTTGGGATGAATTAGAGCGGAGACTGCGAGGCAGGCCTTCTCGTCCACATCAGTGCCTGACCTCACAAATGTGCTTCTGAAAGAATGGTCAAACATCCCCATAGACACACTCCTAAACCTTGTGGACAGCCTTCCCAGAAGAGTTGAAGCTGTTATAGCTGCAAAGGGTGGGCCAACTCAATATTGAACCCTACAGACTAACTGGGATGCCATTTAAGTTCATGTGTGTGTAAAGGCAGGTGTGCCAATACTTCTGGTAATATAGTGTATATGTACACACACACAGATGCCACTTCTACTGTTTTGTATGCTGGGCAAAATTGTGCCCATTCTTTCTAGATGCATTATGCCTATAGTTTTACACTTCAGCTCCTTATGTTATTATTATAGTCCCTGCATAGCTATACTTTGTACCTGTAGCTACAATAAAAATCAGCAGTTATACTTTTATTTAAATATTCTTGCGTAAAAATCTAAAATATTTCAACGAAGTAAAATGGATTGTATTTTAATGCAAAATATAGAATAGAAATATTTTATTACGGTGCACTGCCTGAAAATATTGTAACTAAAACACTGAAAATAAACCCCTGGTTGCAATCATCCCATGGAACAACCATTGGTTTGTAATAAAGTAGTCAATTTTCTCCTGGAATTTAGACATGTTTACATAGAAAGTAAAAAGGTCAGGTTGGTCAGCTATCTAGAGTGCTGGTTTAATTTCCTGGCAAATAACTTAGCCTTATCAGATATACCTTGTCTCACTACCACTAAGCTGGGTTGTCAGACTGACAGTGACTTTGTTTACCTTGTGTGTTACAGGAAAGGAATAATCCAAGGGTAAAATTAAAATACATCCCATTTTCTTAACATTCCTGTTAGAGTTCCATATCCCCTGTATACACACACTGTGTATGCATCTTGTAAAATATATGTAAGAATATATATAGATCATCATTGGGAATACATTGTATATGAACACAGTGTTATGGAGTTTACTGCACTTTGCATAGTGTTAACTGTAATTCCCTGCCCACAGACTTGTCCTTGCATTGTGCATGGCTACATAGTATTAAGAGTTACCCCCAAATACAAGATGTGAAATGACGTCTTCAATATGCAAGGTTTGCAGTACCTAGTCAGTTCAAAAGAAAGATGGGTCTATGGGTGGTGGATGAAACCTTACAAATTAAATTGGACAAATTGGTAAAATTAGGTGCGAGTGAATATCTTAAGAAGGTGTTTGCTAATTCTACCACAAATATTTGGATATATTCTTGGCTATATAGTGCAGGATGGACACAGTAAGAGGGGCTTGGGATATAATATGCACATGGATACAGGAGTACAGGCCAGCAATGCACAGCCAGATATGGGTCCACACTGGAGCTGTAATTTATACGTGAAATAATATTAGATGAACTTGGAGGACTAAGTGCAATCTACGTTGCAGGAATTAAGATTTCAGGTGGTAGGGGGGAGCTGTACAAAATTCGACTTAAATCAGACTCTGTAGTAGTGACCAATCATAGCGATAACATGTCCAGTGGTAAACAATGGTTGTCTTTCATGATGCCATTGCTTACTATTGTGATCTCTGCGAATGGTCACAGTGATCACGTGGTACAGGGCCAATCACAGCAGTCCTGTACTATGTGATAGCTGTGGCCAATTACAGCATCACAATAGTAAATAATGCCATTATGAATGGATGCCATTACACAGTGTAAATCGGGGGTCACCTGACAGATGATGGGTACATCAAGAAGACGTCCCACTATTGTTGACCCGGTCTTTTCTCCTGAGCTACAAAGCGGGGCAGGCGCACTCTCACCCAATCCTAGGCTGCAGAAGCAGTCCCCGCCCCTTGCATACGTGCAGCTGTGGGGCGGGGAAAGCCTCCTGAATAGCTCAGGCGGGTTTGGGCTCTTCTCCGAACATGCCCAGGCTCTTCCTCTGAGTGTTGCGTGCTAATCACCACTGACCCTCCTTCCTGATCCAAGGGACTTAAGGGCAATACCATATGGGAAGGTAAGAGAGGATTGCAGGCAGGGATCAGCTCCACTGCACCTTCCCTGGGCCACTCTGCATTAAAAAACACCCTCTGTACCCGCATAACACTCCCTCCTGACGCCACAGTAACATTTCCTTCTGACCACCAGCACCATGCCCTCCTGATCCCCCTATACTCCTAATTTCTGAGGACCATACTCTCCTGACCCCCCCCCCCCCCCCCAGTACAGACCTCTGTACACTGCCCTACATCCTACTGATTCCTGTACTCTACCCTATAAATTACTGACCTCTGTACACTGCCCTACATCCTACTGACCTCTGCCCACTGCCCTACATCCTACTGACCTCTGTACCATGCCCTACATACTATGGAACTCTTTACACTGTTCTACATCCTACTGACCTCTGTACGCTACTGTCCATCCTACTGACCTCTGTATGCTGCTGTACATCCTGACCTCTGAACGCTACACTACATCCTATTGACCTCTGTACGCTACCCTACATCCTATTGACCTCTGTACGCTGCCCTGCCTACTACGTGCACTGGCCAGAAATCAGAACAGATATCCAAGCCTAAAACTAGTCAACAAAATCAGCCTACAGTACCAGATGAACTCTGGCATTTGACTTGTGGGGGTGACCAATTACTCCCCAGACATGAAAAAAAATTGTGAATGAAAGCTTAAGTCAAGATTCTCACTGAAGCTATCTTTTAAGGTAGGCGGAGTTTATATTTTTAAAGTGACATTAGATTTTTCTAGGTTTTCTTCATGCTGCCTTTATTGGGGGCTTGCTAGGTAATTCTTAAAAAAAGGGGTACTGCATCCTGGTGATCTTTGATCTCTTCAATGTTGTCCAAGTGGATCTCCATCTATCAAAGGTTGCCTACCCCTGGTGTAAATGATTGCTTATATAGTGATCATCACTGTAATAAGCAATCATAGCTATAACAAAAAATCCTGATCACATCCCCACAGTAGTACAACGTCACTATGGTAACACTGCACTGCTCCAATGACAGTAGGTTAAATGCCTGATGACATCGTACTGCTGTTGCGGTGATCACATACAATGGCTGACTGCTCTAATATCACTATATGTTAATGCCACCATCCATCATCTCTGATCACTGCCACAGCAGTACAATGTCACCAGACAAGTGCTGCCAGTCAATATCCTTAATCACCACCGTACCAAACCGTGTCCCTGATCACTGCCACACCAGTTACAGTGTCCCTGATCACTGCCACACCTGTTACAGTGTCCCTGATCACTGCCACACCAGTCCCAGTGTGCCTGATCACTGCCCCACCAGTCCCAATGTCATCAGACCAGTGTATGCCACTAACAGGGTTCCTCATCACCACACCAGTGTAAGCCAGAAATTATGTCAGGGAATGTGGCCACACCAGTCACAGAGTCACCAGACCATTGTAAGTCAGCAGCAGTATTCCTTACTGCTGCCACACTAGTCCCCAATGTCACCAGACCGGTGTAAGCCAGCAGGTGATTAACTGCATTTCTGGAACCACAGGGACACTTTTGTTCTCCCTGTCTTTAGCGTCCTGTACTTCCTGGCCAGTGAGCATGGCATTCCTGGGGCAGCCATGTACCAGTTGGCTAGGCTTGCTTGACTTAAAGAAAATAGGACTGCTATACTAAGCTATATTCCATAACCGCTCGTATAGAGGCGACCATTACCGTACATTCGTTTTGATACAATTGGTTGATTTGTGTGATACACAATATGCAATAACCGGTATGTAATCAATCCAAAAAGTAAAAGTCTCACACATGTGGTATCACCATACTCAGGGGGAGAAGTAGAATGTGTTTTGGTTTATAATTCTAAGCATGCCCATGTTGTGTGTGAGAAATATCTTAATAAATTGACAACTTTGTGGGAAAAAAAACAGTATTTTTCTTCATTTTCCATAAATTTGTGGCAAAACCATGAAGTCTTCAAAAGACTCACCATGCCTCTTAAAAAAACCTTGGGGTGTTTGTTTTCCAAAATTTGGTCAATTTGTGGGTGTTTTCACTGTCCTAGTCCTCTAGGGCCTCCAAAAATGTGATCAGTAGTCAGGTACTTAAATGCATAATTTATGCACCTGGAATGCCTGAATGTGCTGCTTGGATTTTGGGCCACTCTATGTGGCTAGGCTGCGATAAAGTCACACACATATTGTATCGCCATAATCTGAAAGAGTAGCAGAATGTGTTTTGAGATTTATTTCTAAGTATGCCTATGATGTGTGTTAAAATATCTTATTAAATGGCAATATTGTTTTAACCACTTCAGCCCTGGAAGGATATGCCACCTTAACCACCTCCCACCCGGCCACTGCCTATATACGGCGGGGTGGGAGCTTCCCCGTTCTGACAGGACATGTATACACGTCCTGCAGAACGGGAGCTCGCAGCGCGGGCACGCGGCGTGCTTCTGCTGGATCCTGAGATCATTATGATCACAGGATCCAGCTGAGCAGAGATCGGGATAGGGGCGCAGTGACTGGCCCTCCCGATCATGTGACGGCTGTGTCCAATCACAGCTGTCACATTGTAAACCCGTATGAATCTTTATTTAGAGTTTTGTGTAAGACGATGAGA
>BLSH010368058.1:174417-186095 GCA_018402905.1 Glandirana rugosa | reverse complement strand
AAAAAATTTTTGAAAAAAGTGGCAGGGGAAAAAAAAAAATGTCCCCTTTAAGAGCATTGGGCGGAAGCTACTTGTGACGTAGCTTCCGCCCAGCATTGTTATGGAGCCGGGTGAGCGGCTTCAGCCGCTCACTCGGCACACGGACACCAGCCTGAGAGGACGCGATCATCTCCGCCGCTGCCGGCGGGTCCGGTAAGCGGCGGAGATGACCGGAAAGCGGCGGGAGGGGGGGGGGGCACCTCTCCCGCCGCTGATAAAAGTGATCTCGCGGCGAATCCGCCGCGGAGATCACTTTTATCCGACGCAGAATCGCCTCCTGAAAAAAACGATACCGGGGTTATGGTAGCTATCTGCTACCATAACAACGGTATCCCACTTCAAAGTACCGCCGTCAAACGACGTACGGCGGTCCGGAAGTGGTTAAAGCGACGCAGTGCCGAATCGCAAAAAGTGCTCAGGTCCTAAAGTGTGAAATGCTTCCGTGGCTGAAGTGGTTAATGACATCCCAGTCTTAGTCCATAGGGTTCAATATAGTGTTGGCCCACCCTTTGCAGCTATAACAGCTTCGACTCTTCTGAGAAGGCTATCCACAAGGTTTAGGAGTGTGTCTATGGGAATGTTTGACTATTCTTCCAGAAGTGCATTTGTGAGTCCAGCACTGATGTTGGACAAGAAGGCCTGGCTTGCAGTTTCTGCTCTAATTCATCCCAAAGGTGTTGTATTGGGTTGAGGTAGAACTCTGTGCAGGCCAGTCAAGTTCCTCCACCCCAAACTCGCTCATCTATGTCTTTGTGGACCTTGCCTTGTGCACTGGTCCTAATCATTTGGTGGAAGGGGGATTATGGTGTGGGGTTGTTTTTCAGGGGTTGGGCTTGGCCCCTTAGTTCCAGTAAAGGGAACTCTTAAGGCATCAGCATCCCAAGCCATTTTGGACAATTTCATGCTCCCAACTTTGTGGGAACAGTTTGAGGATGGCCCCTTCCTGTTCCAACATGGCTGTGCACCAGTGCACAAAGCAAGGCCCATAAAGACATGGATGAGCGAATTAAAACTGCCTTCCCAGAAGAGTTGAAGCTGTTATAGCTGCAAAGGGTGGACCAACTCAATATTGAACCCTACAGACTAAGACTGGGATGCTATTAAAGTTCATGGGCGTACTTTTGACAATATAGTGTATGTGCCTAAGCCCTGGTGATAAAATGAATTATGGGGGATTTCTATTGATGAAAACTGAAACAAAGAAATGATTGCACATGGATTCTGGTGTTTTCAGAACATATTATTGGCTCCACAAGAGATAACAGAACAGTCTTACCTGCAAGTGCATCTTGGGCCTCAAAGAATGTGCTAAGACCTCCTTTCACATAGGCGACATTCCCCTCATTTTTCTTGCTTGCTTGCTTTCGCAGGTTGTTGGCTGCGATTTTCAGCTGTTCAAAACTGAAAAATATATATATATTGGTTTTCATTTAAATAAAATACAAGATATGTCACTACAAAATATACAGAACTGATCATATTTAACCACTTCCCACTCTTAGGACATCATAGGACATCCTTGGGGTGAAGTGGTGATATCTAAATGATGCCTGTAGCTACAGGCATCATTCAGATATCCTTATTTTCAGCCAGCGATTCCCTGTAATGTAAAAGTCATCTTAGTGGCTATTTAGCTGCTGGATTGCATTTACAAGCAGCATGAGGGGACGCCCCTCCCTACAGTGTCTCTCCAGGCTCTCCTATGCGATCGGTCCAGCGTCGCCGCAGGATTACCATAGAGCTGGCCATGGACCTGATAGTCCTCGGCCATCTGTATGACCCTGGCAGGCCGGAAGTGACGTCATGATGTCATGTCTGGCACTGGCACATGTAATCACTGTCATTTTTTTTACTGGAAAGGAAAAGTCAATTTTTTTTATCTCCTGCTTTCCCGGGGTAGAGGAGACATCTGGGCTTTCATTGACCCCAGATGTCTCCATAAAGAGGACCGGTCATGCCTTATTCCTATTACAAGGAATGCTTACACTTCTTGTAATAGGAATACAAGTGATAAAAAAAGTTAAAGGGACGGTGTAAAAATAAATAATAATCAAAAATATCAGAAATTATACATACAGATCCCTAAAAAAAGGTTGCACTGATACATTTACAATTTCTAGAGCTCCAGGGTAATTTAAAGTGATTGTAAAGGCAAATAGGTTTGTAATTAAAACAAAAAAGATGCTATACTTACCTGCTCTGTGCAATACAATTTAACAGAGCGGTCTCTTACCTCCTCGTCTGCAGCCCCCTGTCACCGCTGCCTTCTCCTTTCCTATGGGTGCCCCCTAAGCAAGCTGTGTGCTGAAGCAGCACCTGTGTGGGCGTGCTTTTGAGCGCAGCTGTGTGCGTGCAAAGACACACAGGGTGGCTTAATCACGCCCCCTCCCTCCTCACAGGTTTTAACTCACAACAGCAGGGACTAATGGCTCCTGCTGCTGCATGTGTCTCAGAGCTTGATTGAGAGAGGAGCCAGGTAAGTGTATAGTAGTGGGGAGTTTTTTTACCTTAATGCATAGAATGCATTAGGGTAAAAAAACTTTTAAACTTTAGAACCATTGTAATCTGACTGTGTGGGAGAACGATGAACCCATCCCATGACTAAATGTTTTAAATCTAATTGGCTTGCATAAAAATTACATATTTTTTCTTCACTGAGATAGACAAAGCAGGTTAAAACGTACTTGTTTTTGTATTTTTTCTTAATTAAAAAAATGGACGGCAGCTTTTATTTATTCATGTAATACCTTTACCACAAAAAAAAAAAAAAATGTTGCTGTAACTGCTTGTGTAACTGCTGGAGTTTGACCCGAATTTGTTAGTGTATCTAAATCTGCTTTAAAAAAAAAGAAGAAAAAAAATCAGATTTTTTTTTAAATTTAAAATCAGATTTTTTTTATTTAAATCGTTTTTTTAATATTTTTATCAAATTTATTTTAATAATATGCTTTTGGAGTAAAATCTATCTAAAGATAGTTTTCTATTTAAGATACATTAATAATTTAGTTTATTCATCATGAACTGGAGCTTAGTTATGCAGCATGAGGCTGTATATTCTGCAATGTTTACATTTTTGGTAAATTCATTCAATGAATCCATATGTTACACTGTCCTTCACTGAACTTTTGTCCAAATTGGGCGATGGCGGTTGTGTCTAGCGTACTGACACAAGTCAAGTAATCGACCAACAAAGCCGAACGTAGTGACGTGTTACGAGCGTATAACGAGAAGGTTAAGGTGAAAGTGGTTTGTGAATTAGGAACACAGGTTTACACGACCGAACACTTCCTGGATTCCGAGCATGCGTGTTTGCACTTCCAACTTTTTGTCGTCCAACTTCTGTACACATGAGCCAACAATCAGCCAAAGCCTTGTTGGCCAACACAAGTTTTCTAGTCTTGTCGTCCAACTTCTGTACACATGAGCCAACAATCAGCCAAAGCCTTGTTGGCCAACACAAGTTTTCTAGTCTTGTCGTCCAACAGAAGTTGGACGACAATTGGAAATCGGCTGTAGAAAGGTGCATACACACGATCTGATTATTGGCCAACATGCTGGTGGACGACCGTTGATGGCCAACAATCGGACCATGTGTACGGGCCTTTAATCATGATTTAAATCAAATCCACCCTGGCTAGTACATCTAACACTACACTCCCCCCAGACTGACAATGCTGCTGTTCAAAGATGCCCCCTGTGCACCTTCATCCAGAATGGAGGTACTATAATACAGGAAGTGTGTTACTAGCTAGAGCAACAGGTGAAAACAAGAGGAGGAAAAGCCAAAAAAAGAAAACAAATGCAGCCACCACATCTAAGGATTATTAACCACTTGCCAAACGCCCACTGCAGTATGACGGCGGGAAAGTGGTCCATTATCGCAAACCGCCGCCACCTAACGGCAGCCGCGATAACGAGTATTGTGAGCACGCACGCGCCGCCGGAGTCGCGCTCACTGTGTTCCGAGGGGGCCAGGGAGCAGGTAGGTCGAACCCGATCTCCGCCGGCTAACCGCGATGGCCCCCCCACAGTGAAAGAATGGAGGTCCGTGTAAGTAAACACGGATCTCCGTTCTGACAGAGGGGGAAGGGCTGTGATCACAGGCTTCCTGTATATAGAAGCAGTGATCACTCCCCTCCCCCTGCCAGCCCATCCCCCATACAGTTAGAACACACTGAGGGAACATAGTTAGCCCTTAGAGCGCCCCCTTCAGGTTAACCCCTTCACTGCCAATGACATTTACACAGTAATCAATGTATTTTCATAGCACTGATCGCTGTACAAATGCCAATGGTCCCAAAATGGTCCGACATGTCCGCCACAATATCGCAGTACCGCTAAAAATCGCAGATCGCCGCCATTACTAGTAAAATATAAAAAAAATAAAATAAAAACCCCAGAAATGAATTCTCATAATGCATAAATGCGGCAATTTTTGCGCAAACCAATCAATAAACGGCGATTGCGATTTTTTTTACCAAAAATATGAGGAAGAATATAAATAGGCCAAAACCAATGAAAAAAAATTTTTTTTTTTTTTGGATTTGTATTTTAGCAAAAAGTAAGAATTTTTTTTTTTTTTTTTTTTGCATAATTGTCGCTCTTTTTTTATTTATAGCGGTGATCAGAAATAATGCAGAGCTAATCAAATATCACCAAAAGAAAGCTCTATTTGTGGGAAAAAAAGGACGCAATTTTTGTTTGAGTACAGCGTCGCACGACCATGCAATTGTCAGTTAAAGCGACGCAGTGCCGAATTGCAAAAAGTGCTCTGGTCCTGAACTGGGAAATCCTTCCGGGGCTGAAGTGGTTAAGCTGCAATACATTACATTTTTGGCTTTGGGTTGATTACCGCTTTAAGATAGTACACACAAGTGTATGCGTGTCATTGACTTGTATCAATGATTTTGTAGAATTCAGTACAATATACAACACTGAACTATTTCACTGTAATGTAAGGTGCAGAGGTACTTCAATTGTTCCAGAAAATGCAACACAATCTTAATGCCAGGAAAGCAGATTTTAGGTTGTGAAGTTGGACATTTCCTAAAAGGAAAAAACATGCTGCAAGCAAACCAAAACATGGAGTGCCTAAGAATACCTTCAGGTTCACTCTCCCCCAGGTTAAGTTCAGGGCATGAGAGTGAAAAGGTGATCTGCACAGCTGTAAAACAGATGTCAGGAGTAAAACACATTGCATGTGCTTCATTTATAAACAGCAGTTATTTATAACAACGCCATATGCTGAATGGGCTATTCTGGGGTTTCTTGACCTAATATATCTTTCATCATCGTATTAGTAGAATTTTTTTTATTTTATATTTTAAATATCTTTTTAACAGCAAACAAAAAAAAGTCACATGTGTAGTCAGATTTGTTAAAATCACTATTACCATGAAAAGAAATGTAAAGAATTTAGAAAGACAAAATAAAACCAAATAACATCATGCTAAGGTTTTCTAGAATCTATATATTTATAGCCTGCTTGTTTCTATTAATGCGTGATTATTAATGAATTCACAATCATTCTCTAACAGTTTGGGCCCCTTTTTTTGGCGTGGTATAATGAACAGTGCATTATTTGCCCTGAGGCCCCTTTCACACTGGGGCCGCCTGAGTGTCAGCGGTAAAACGCTGCTTTAGCCCTGTAATAGCTGCGCTTTGGCGCAGATATTCAGGCGGCAGCGAGGTATTTAACCTCTAAGAAGGGATTAAAAGTGCCAGGACTCAACGCTTCCGGAGCAGTGTACAGCCGCTTTGGAAGCGCTGCCCATTCATTCCATTGGCAGGGGCGGTGTAGGTGTATACAAGGCCATGCTGAGAAAAACAAGGCCTCTTTAAAGTAGCCGTTGATACTTTGAAAACAATCAGGACTGCAGTGGCGGCGTTAGAGAAAACACTGTGAAGCCAACAGTGTGTGAGCTGGAGTGGGATACAAATAAAAAGATTAGAATCATCAGTCTTTATCCTCTTCTCATGCAGCTCACATACAGTTGTACTCATAAGTTTACATACCCTGGCAGAATTTATGATTTCTTGGCCATTTTTCAGAGAATATGAATGAGAACACAAAAAATGTCTTTCACTCATGGTTAGTGTTTGACTGAAGCCATTTATTATCAATCAACTGTGTTTATTCTTTTTAAATCATAATGACAACAGAAACTACCCAAATGACCCTGATCAAAAGTTTACATACCCTGGTGATTTGGGCCTGATAACATGCACACAAGTTGACACAAAGGGGTTTGAATGGCTATTAAAGGTAACCATCCTCATCTGTGATCTGTTTGCTTGTAATTAGTGTGTGTGTATAAGAGGTCAATGAGTTTCTGGACTCCTGACAGACCCTTGCATCTTTCATCCAGTGCTGCACTGACGTTTCTGGATTCTGAGTCAGGGAAAGCAAAAGAATTGTCAAAGTATCTGTGGGAAAAGGTAGTTGAACTGTATAAAAAGGAAAGGGATATAAAAAGATATCCAAGGAATTGAGAACGCCAATCAACAGTGTATAAACTCTAATCAAGAAGTGGAAAATGAGGGGTTCTGGTGAAACCAAACAACGGTCAGGTAGACCAACTAAATGTTTCAGCTACAACTGCCAAGAAAATTGTTTGGGATGCAAAGAAAAACCCACAAATAACTTCAGCACTCTCTGAAAACATGTGATGTGGCTGTTTCAAGATGCACAATAAGGAGGCACTTGAAGAAAGATGGACTGCATGGTTGAATCGCCAGAAGAAAGCCATTACTATGCAAATGCAATAAGTATCCTGCTTACAATACACCAAACAGCACAGAGACGAACCTCAAACCTTCTGGCACAAAGTCATTTGGAGTGATGAGACCAAAATTGAGCTTTTTGGCCAAAAACCAACGCTACATTAGGAGAGGAGTCAACAAGGCCTATGATGAAAGGTACACCATTCCTACTGAGAAACACAGAGGTGGATCGCTGATGTTTTGGGGATTTGTGAGCTACAAAGGCACAGGAAATTTGGTCGAAATTGATGGCAAAATGAATGCAGTATGTTATCAAAAAATACTGGAGGAACATTTGCATTCATCAGCCAGAAAGCTGCACATGGGACTTATTTGGAGATTCCAACATGACAATGATCCAAAACATAAGGCCAAGTCGACCTGTCATTGGCTACAGCAGAATAAAGTGAAGGTTCTGGAGTGGCCACCTCAGTCTCCTGACCTCAATATCTTTGAGCCACTCTGGGGAGATCTCAAACGTGCAGTTCATGCAAGAAAGCCCAAGAATTTCCAGGAACTGGAGGCTTTTTGCCAAGAGGAATGGGCAGCTTTACCATCTGAGAAGATAAAGATCCTCATCCACAAATACCACAAAAGACTTCAAGCTGTCATTGATTTTAAAGGGGGCAATACACGGTATTAAGAACTGGGGTATGTAAACTTTTGGTCAGGGTCATTTGGGTAGTTTCTGTTGTCATTATGATTTAAAAAAGAGTAAAGACAGTTGATTGATAATAAATGGCTTCTGCCAAACACTAACCATGAGTGAAAGAAACGTTTTTGTTATCATTCATATTCTCTGAAAAATGGCCAAGAAATCATAGTTGAACTGTATAAAACAGGAAAGGGATATAAAAAGATATCCAAGGAATTGAGAATGCCAATCAGCAGTGTTCAAACTCTAATCAAGAAGTGGAAAATGAACGGTTCTGTTGAAACCAAACCACAGTCAGGTAGACCAACTAAAATTTCAGCCACAACTGCCAGGAAAATTGTTCGGGATCCAAAGAAAAACCCACAAATAACTTCAGGACTCTCTGAAAACATGTGGTGTGGCTGTTTCAAGACGTACAATAAGGAGGCACTTGAAGAAATATGGGCTGCATGGTCGAGTTGACAGAAGAAAGCCATTACAATGCAAATGCCACAAAGTATCCTGCTTACAATATGCAGTATGTTATCAAAAAATACTGGAGGAACATTTGCATTCATCAGTCAGGAAGCTGCATATGGGACGTACATGGACATTCCAACATGACAATGATGCAAAACACAAGGCCAAGTCGACCTGTCATTGGCTAAAGCAGAATAAAGTGAAGGTTCTGGAGCGCCATCTCAGTCTCCTGACCTCAATATCATTGAGCCACTCTGGGGAGATCTCAAACGTACAGTTCATGCAAGACAGCCCAAGAATTTCCACTGAGGGCTTTATGCCAAGAGGAAGACAAAAGACTTCAAGCTGTCATTGATGTTAAAGGGGGCAATACACGGTATTAAGAACTGGGGTATGTAAACTTTTGATCAGTGTCATTTGGGTAGTTTCTGTTGTCATTATGATATAAAAAGAGTAAACACTGTTAATTGATAACAAATGGCTTCAGCCAAACACTAACCATAAGTGAAAGAAATGTTTTTGTGTTCTCATTCATATTCTCTGAAAAATGGCTAAGAAATGATCAATTCTGCCAGGGTATGTAAACTTATGAGCACAACTGTAACACTATCAAACTCTTTCTCCAGGAGTAAGTCTCTGAAACAATGTTCTATTGCTGTCAGGATGTCTACCCACTATTTACTTCTAGCATTGTGCTTAGACCAGCCTTAAATTATGCAATTTATTTTCTTTCAACCATGGTTGAATGAAAGAAAATTGATTGAGTCCCCCATGAACACAACCCCCCCCCCATGCTATTGTATTCTTACAGCAGGAGGTTTCCCAGCGGTCAGAATACAATGATCACTGCTGGCGGCTATGGCCGCCAGCACTGATTGTACGAAAAAAACCTGACAGGCAGATTGTACAGAAATCATCAAGAGATCAACTTCAGTACAGCCAGCCTGCTAATAGATTGACCGAAATTTGTCTGGTCCCTGCTGGAACGACCATCTAAGGCAGGCTTTACACTCACTTTCACACAGAATGAAGGTAAAATCAGGAGTCTGTCACAACCACTTTAATTTGAGTCTAGACAGTGAATTAAGCTATTCCTAAAGAAAAGAAATGGCCACTGCCAAAAATGATTATACCGTACTCAATTTAGCACAAAGCGTATAGTTCAAAAGTAAACTGTGAACATGGAGCCTCAATCTGCACTCACGAAAGAGACATTCAAAAGGATCAAACACTAAAGTTATAGATGTCCATGCAAAAGTGGATTCCACTATGCAACCCTCCTAGTCTGCTTTAAAGGGGTTGTAAACCCTCAGGGTTTTTCACTGCATTCTATGCATTAAGGTGAAAAACCTCCTTTAGTATAGCAGACCCCCAGAGCCCCTGTTTTACTTACCTGAGCCCTGTCTTTCCTGCACCGGGGACGAGCACATCCGCTCCAGCCGGTCCTAATTGGATAGACTGATAGCAGCGTAGCCATTGGCTTCCTCTGCTGTCAAACAAATCCAATGGCGTGGGAGCCGGGGGCAGGGCCGAGTCCTGCTGTCTGTGTCAATGGACGCAGCAGCAGGACTCAGGAGCACACCCGCACGAGTGTCCCCAGGGTAGCGCTTCCCCGTGGGGGTACTCAATGTGGGGAGGAGCCAGGAGCGCCGCTGAGGGACCCCGGAAGAGGAGGATCTGGGCCACTCTGTGCAAAACCCTTGCACAGAAGAGGTAAGTATGACATGTTTGTCATTTAAAAAAGTGAAGCTTTACAATCACTTTGAAGTCTGAACAGTGTAAAGAGAATAACACTGATCTGAAGCCACTTAAAGCGGAACTCCTCTTGTTTTTTAGTTTATTAAAAGTCAGCAGCTAAAAGTAGCTGCTGACTTTTAATAAACAGAAACTTACCTGTCTCGCGGTCCAGCGATAGCTGCGCCCAAAGCCTCACTCGTCTTCCACCTCCTCCCAACGGCCCCGCCATTCCTAATGTGGGCACCCGGCTTCACGGCCGGGCACGCACTGCGCATCCGCGAGTTGCGCTGCGCGTTCCTAGTGGCCAGGCAACATTCTGGGACCTGTGACATGTCCCAAATAATTGCCAGGAGGGAGGGGCCGCCTAGGAGGAGAGGAGTTGTCGCCTCGGCGGCCAGGCGAAAGAAGGAGTTAGTGTGACAGGAAGTACCTGTCAAAACAAGGTACACACCCCCCTTCCCAAAAAAATTACATGCCAAATGTGGCATGTAAGGGGGTAAGGAGTGCTTAAAGCGGAAGGTCCACTTTTGGGTGGAACTCCGCTTTAACCACTTCAGCCCCGGAAGGATTTCCAGCTTTAGGACCGGAGCCCTTTTTGCGATTCGGCGCTGCGTTGCTTTAACTGAAAAGCAGTTCGCGCGGTCGTGCGACGTTGTACCCAAACAAAATTTGCGTCCTTTTTTTCCCACAAACAGAGCTTTCTTTTGGTGGTATTTGATCACCTCTGTGTCATTTCTGATCACCGCTATAAACAAAAGAAGAGCGACAATTTTGCAAAAAAAACCCCAAATTTCTTACTTTTTGCTAAAATACAAATCCAAAAAAAAAATATAAAAAAAACATTTTTTTTCACCATTTTTGGCCGATTTATAGTCTTCCTCATATTTGCGATAAAAAAAATCGCAATCTGCGTTTATTGATTGGTTTGCGCAAAAGTGGTCGCGTTTACGGATGATGAGAATTCATTTTTGTTTTTTATTTTTTACTAGTAATGGCGGCGATCTGCGATTTTTAGCGGTATTGCGATATTGCAGCGGACACGTCGGACCATTTTGACACTTTTTTGGGACCATTGGCATTTATACAGCGATCAGTGCTATAAAAATGCACTGATTACTGTGTAAATGCCATTAGCAGTGAAGGGGTTAACCTGCAGGGGGCGCTCTAAGGGTTAACTATGTTCCCTGGGCGTGTTCTAACTGTGGGGGGACTGCCCTAGCTGGGGAAGGGAAGTGGTCACAGCCTCCATATACAGGAAGGCTGTGATCACAGCCCTTCCCCCTTCACAGAACGGAGGTCCGTGTTTACATACACGGACCTCCTTTCCTTCACTCCGGGGGGGCCATCGCGGGTAGCCGGCGGCAATCGAAGCCGCCGCACCCGCTCCCTGGCCCTCCCCAAACACAGTGAGTGTGCGGGCGCGCTTCCGGCGGCGCGCGCTCACAGTGCGCGTTATCGCAGTCGCCGTCATATGACGGCGATTTGCGATAACGAACCACCTTGTCGCCGTCAACCTGCGGTTGGCGGCCGGCAAGTGGTTAAAGTGATTTTAACCACTTAAGGACCGGAAGGATTTCCAGCTTTAAGACCGGAGCCCTTTTTGCAATTCGGCACTGCGTCGCTTTAACTGAAAATTGCGCGGTCGTGCGATGTTGTACCCAAACGAAATTTGCGTGCTAAAAAAAATAGTGTTTATACTCCTTCTTATATTTAGCCGGTTTTGGCTACTTTTTTTTTACAAAAAAATATAAAAAAAAACCTAAACATAAAATCGTTTTTCATTCTTTAAACAAAAAAAAAAAACGTTTTAACAGCGAGAAGAAAACAAATATCGCCGCTAGTCTTTACTACGTCGCTACTAGTTTATGGTGGTTTTCTTTCGAGATAAACACCCTTTTTTTCTTGCGTTTAAAGCAAACCCATGTTGTAGCGTGCTGGCGCGTTAAAAGTCAATTTCGCTGCGTCACGGCTTAACGTTTTTCCCGAGGCCAGAATTTCGACCTTTAGGAAGGCCAGGAATTCACCA
>BLSH010368058.1:156801-174407 GCA_018402905.1 Glandirana rugosa | reverse complement strand
GATATTTCAGCGGACATGTCGGAACATTTTGACACTTTTTTGGGACCATTGGCATTTATACAGCAATCAGTGCTATAAAAATGCACTGATTACTGTGTAAATGCCATTGGCAGTGAAGGGGTTAACTTGCAGGGGGCGCTCTAAGGGTTAACTGTGTTCCCTGGGCGTGTTCTAACTGTGGGGGGACCCTAGCTGGGGAAGGGAAGTGATCACACCTTCCATGTAGAGGAAGGCTGTGATCACAGCCCTTCCCCCCTCACAGAACGGAGGTCCGTGTTTACTTACACGGACCTCCCTTCTTTCACTCCGGGGGGGGGCATCGCGGGTGGCCGGCGGAGATCGAATCCGCCGCACCCGCTCCCTGGCCCTCCCCGGACACAGTGAGCGCGCGGGCGCGCCTCCGGCGGCACGCGCGCGCTCACTGGGCTCGATCTCGCGGCCGCCGTCATATGACGGTGATCCGCGCTATCGAGCCACACCGCCGCCGTCAATTGGCGATTAGCCATCAGCAAGCGGTTAAACGATCACCTTGTAAAACAACCCATTCCATTTAAAATAGAAATGTGGTGCAAGACATTTTTGTATAAATATAAAAAAACAAATACCTTTTTTTTTTTATACGTGATCACAAACCCTCTGTTCTCAGCTGCATAAGAGCTGGGGGGAGGAGAAGCTCCAGCTTCCCAGTTGAATGGCTGTGCAGCGGGGGCGTGTCAGGATAAGTCTGATCATTGGAGGAGAGCATATAAAGTTCCCAGCATAGATAGAGAACTGACCACAGTGTGCTCTCCTGCTTAGTGTGATCATTTTTTAGCAGGAAAGCAAAGAGACTGGCAGGAACACCAAGGATTTCACATGAAGGAAGCAATACAAAGAGAACAGGATTCTATCTCATACAAGTACATGGCACAGCAAGCACATATCAGGAATATAAAGTGTTGGGGTAACAAACGCTTTAAATATGATGCAGTACACAGCTCAGGTGTAGACAGGTTTTGACTGCTCCAACTGAGTTACCTCTGAGGCCGGTGCCCCAAACTATCCTCTACATAGGCCTAAATGTTTCAAAGAAGCTGTGTCAGAAAATCCCAGTGTGTGTATATAAACCCTAACAATAGCATTCTATTATTTCCTTTCTTTAGTTCTTTTATATATACAGTTGAAGTGTTTTGTTTTATCTGTCAGATAAGTGCTAAAACACCTATTGAGCCTGCCAGAAATCCAGGGCTATCCTGTGTCTTTTGTACTCTATAGTATTTGCTCAAGCAGTATTATACTGCCTAGGGCTTTTCTGTGGAATACAGAACACCTCTCCCCTATTTTATGGAGATAGGTAGGTTTTCAGTACTCTTAAAACAGTTCCTGTGCTAGGGTGACAATGCTGCTCCCCAATATGTACAGTATAGTCAGCCAGCATTGTCAACCTATTACAGGAAATGCGTTACTGACAGGATAACAAAATAAAATAGCCTAAAAAAAAAATGAATGCATAGTTACATATACACAATCCTATACCGACAGTTGAGGAAGGCATAAAAATCCCCAATAAAGCATGGTCTAATTTGCTATAGTGGGAAAAAAATAATTCCCGATTCCCCGGGAGGTAGTCAGATATTCCCTGGATCAACTAACCCTGGTGCTAATACCTATTTAGAAAAGAACCCAGGTCTTTTTTAACCACTTCAGACCGGAGAGGATTTACCCCCTTCCTCACCAGAGCACTTTTTGCGATTCGGCACTGTGATGCTTTAACTGACAATCGCACGGTCGTGCGACGCTGTACTCAAACAAAATGTGTGTCCTTTTTTTCCCACAAATAGAGCTTTGTTTTGGTGGTATTTGATCACCTCTGCACTTTTTATTTGTTGCGCTATAACAAAAAGAGCGACAATTTTGAAAAAAAAAAAAACAATATTTTTTACTTTTTGCTATAATAAATATCAAAAATATATATATATAAAAAAAACTATGAATCAGTTTAGGCCGATATATATACACTTCTACATATTTTTGGTAAAAGAAAAAAAAAAATCACAATCGGCGTATATTGATTGGTTTGCGCAAAAATTATCCCATCAACAAACTATGGGAATTGATCTATGGTGTTTTTATTATTTTTATTTTTTTTACTAGTAATATCGGTTATCGGGTCTGTGACATTGCGGTGAACATGTCGGACATTTTTGACACTTTTTTGGGACCACTGACATCTGTACAGCGATCAGAAATTTAAATATCCACTGATTACTGTATAAATGTCACTGGCAGGGAAGGGGTTAACACTAAGGGGTGATCAAGGGGTTAAATGTGTTTCCCTCATTGTGTTCTAACTGTGTGGGGGCTGGGCTGGCAGGGGCATAACAGATCTCACTGATCCCAAACACAGGGATCAGTAGATCTGTCATGTCCTCCCTCAGAGAACCGTGTTTACGTTGGCGGTTCCCCGTTTTGCCACTCTACTAGCTGATCGCGTGTCATGCAGTGGCCGCGAGAGCGCCCCCCGGGGGCTGTGAGTGCGCGTGGGGAGCGTGCAAAGGGAAGGATGTCCATGGATGCCCTCCCAGCAATTCATATCCGCGCTGTAGCCGTCTTTCGGCTATAGCGCGGATCTGCAGTGGTCAAAACAATCTACCAAGCTGGCCAGAACTTCCTCTTGTGGGAGTCTGTTCTATATTTCACAGCTCTTACTGTGAAGAAATCTTTCTGTATTTGGAGAGGTAAAGCTCAACTCTGGGCAAAAATATTATGCTATATATACACAGCGGGTAAAATAAGTATTGAACACGTCACCATTTTTCTACGTAAATAATATTTCTAAAGGTGCTATTGACATGAAATTTTCACCACATGTCTGTAACAATCCATGCAATCCATACATCTAAAGACACCAAAACAAATAAGTTCAGAAATTAAGTTATGTGTAATAGAATGGAATGACACAGGGAAAACATATTGAACACGTTAGCTGAAATGTATTTAATACTTTGTACAAAATCCTTTGTTGGTAATGACAACTTCAAGATGCCTCCGATGTGGAGAAACTAGTGGCATGCATTGCTCAGGTGTGATTTTGGCCCATTCTTCCACACAAACAGTCTTCAAATCTTGAAGGTTCCCTGGGCCTCTTCTATCAACTCGGATCTTTCGTTTTCCCATAGATTTTCTATTGGATTCAAGTCAGGAGATTGGCTGGGCCATTCTAGCAGCTTTATTTTCACTTTCTTAGAAACCAATTGAGAGTTTCCTTGGCTTTGGGTTTGGGATCATTGTCTTGCTGAAATGTCCACCCTTGTTTCATTTTCATCATGCTGATAGTTGGCAGCAAATTTTTATCAAGAATGTCTTGGTACATTTTTCTCCACTCATTCTTGCTTCAATGACACGAAGTTTGCCAGTACCGTATGCTGAAAAACAGCCACACACCATGATGTTCCCACCTCCAAACTTCACTGTTGGTATTGGGGTGTTTTTGGGGTGATGTGCAGTGCCATTTGACCTCCAAACATGGTGTGTATTATGGCATCCAAAGAGTTCAATTTTGTTCTCATCTGACCAGACTATATTCTCCCAGTATTTCACAGGCTTGTCTAAATGTTGTGCAGCAAACTTTAAACAAGCTTCTTCTTGCGTGGTAAGCGTGCATACAGGCCATATCAGCTGAGTGCATTACTTATGGTTTTCCTTGAAACAATTGTACCTGCAAATTCCAGGTCTTTCTGAAGCTCTCCACAAGTGGTCATTGGCTCTTGGACAACTATTCCAATAATTCTTTTCACTCTTCCTTCAAAAATCTTGTGAGGAGCACCTGGTCATGGCCGGTTTATGGTGAAACAATGTTTTCCACTTCTAGATTATTGGCCCAACAGTGCTCACTGGAACATTCAGAAGTTTAGAAAACCTTTTGTAACCATTTCCATCAGTATGTTTTGCAACAATAAAGTTGTGAAGCTTTTGAGAGAGCTCTTTGCTTTTACCTAACATGAGATGTTTCTTGTGTAACACCTTGGTAATGATAGAGAGATGTCACCGGTACACCAAGATCTCCAAAAATGAGTCAAATGTCTGATGAAGTGGTCCTGCGTGGCTCCTAAACGTTGCAGTTTGCTGTAATGATGTGATCGCTGAATAAATCTTTGGACCCATTCTTGGAGATCTTGGTGCGCTGGTGACATCTATCTGACTAGTCACGGTTCCAGCCAGTGGTAGCTTCAGTACCCACTTACATACACATCCATCTCTACAGGAACGTGTGCGTTGGGAATAGTACGTTGGAACCTTGATAATGAGACACATTTTACAGGCTGTCAGTCGAGACTGAACCAGCTGATATTAATTTGCACTGACAAAGATTGCTTTCTAATTACTGATAGATTTCAGGTGGTGTGTTGGCTTTCCGTGCCTTTTTGCACCTCCCTTTCAATACTGTGTTCAATACTTTTATCCCTGTATCATTCCATTTTATTATACATAACTTAATTTCTGAACTTATTTGTTTTGGTTTCTTTGTATGTATGGTTTGCATGGATTGTTTACTTACACACACACACACACACACATATATATATACACATATACATCAGGGCGGTATACATCTAAAACAGTTCAATTAGTGAAGTTTCTGTGTTTCTCATGTGTTATTTCATATAGAGAATTGTCACAACTCCTGGGGTCTGGTGGCAGGTGCGCACCACTGGAGTGCGGATCGCACCAAGGGTTGTGCAGCTCTTCACAAAGTTTGTGGACCTATATGGCTGACTGCTGCTAATGAGTTCCGGCTAATACGGGTAGAGGGCCCCCTGGAGTACGGACAGTGAAACACAGGGAGCTAGTGCATCGGTTTCCCCAGGGCGCGGAGCCTAAGAGCCAGTGGGTATTCACCAGTGCCTCTAGTGGTGAGGATGGATTTGGCAACAACCGGATACAGGTCGCGCCCCCCGGGGTCCCCTAGCTCATGCTCGGCTGGCTACAGGTGGAAGAGAGGAAGCAGCAGCACAGGAACAGCAAAGAATAGTCAGAGGGTGAAGGCTACAAGCAGACAGGAGATACAGAGAACAAGGTGAAGATCGAGGTATCAAGCAGGCAGGGATAGTCAGATAAGCCAAAGATCAATACACGGAATAAGACTCAGCAATCGAAAGGAACAAACAGACACAAGTCAAACATGGACAATCGTTGTTCAGCAATGCAGGCTTGCACTGAATGCTTGCTGTGATTTCAGAACAGAATGTTTACTGTGGTTTCATGACAGTACCCCCCCCCCCCCTCTTACGAAGCCTCCCCCTCTTGGGTCCAGGCTTGGAGGGAAACCTCAAATGAAACCTCTTCACAAGATGAGGCACAAATACCTTAGATGCAGGAATCCATGACCTCTCCTCAAAACCAAACCCTCTACAATGCATGAGGAACTGAAGGATGCCTTTACAGTGACGAAAATCCAAAATTTGACTAACCTCATACTCCTAATTATCCTCAGAGACCGAAACCATGGTAGGGAAAGGACGAGAGAACTTATTGGGGACTAAGAGCTTCAGAAGGGAAACATGGAAGGAGCTCGATATCCTGAGGCTTTTGGGGATCTGAAGTTTAAAGCAAACCAGGTTAACCTTATAAAATATCGAATACGGACCAATGAATCTTGGTGCGAATTTCAAAGAAGGCACCTGGAGTTTGATGTTCCTGGTGGAAAGCCAGATCTTGTCTCAATCTGTAGAGAAGGCGGTTTACGTGACGGTCGGCAAAACCTTTAAATTTATCACCCGCTGCCCGGAGGGAATCATGAACCTCACCCTGAATGGTATTGAATGATTGCTGAAGCCAAAGCTGGAATATCTGGAGAACAGGTCATGGGAAGAGGAAGCTGAGGGTGTCTTCCATAGACTGTGAAAAAGGGAGTCTTCTGAGAACTGGTGTTAACATGATTATTGTGAGAGAACTCTGCCCACGGGAGTAGAGAGGACCAGTCATCATGACGAGCGGAGACTAAGATGCGGAGGAAGACCTCTAACTCCTGATTAACCTTCTCAGTCTATCCATTGGATTGAGAGTGGTAAGAAGAATAAAAATCCAAGACAATATTGAGGGACTTGCAAAAATCTCTCCAGAAGCGGTATGTAAATTGAACCCTCCTGTCTGAAACAATATGAGAAGGAACCCCATGGAGGTGGAGGATTTCTCGAACAAAGATGGGGGCCAACGCAGGAGCAGAAGGAAGACCAGGGGAACATAATTAGCCATTTTGGAGAACCAATCGATTACCACCCAAATGACTGTATTCTTTTTCAGACGGCGGAAGATCGGTGATGAAATTCATCGAAATGTGAGTGCAGGGCTCCTTTGGAATGGGCAAGGGCATGAGCACACCGGCAGGAGCTTGTGTGGAGGACTTAGACTGGGCACAAACATGGCACGCTTTTACGTAGCCTTTGACATCCGAACGGAGACTAGGCCACCAGTAGTGGCGACTGATGAGCTGAAAGGATCGGTGGAACCCAGAATGACCCGACACCTTGGAATCATGTCCCCAATGAAAGATCTTAGGTCTTAGTTCAATGGGGATGAAGGTCTTGCCAGGGGGAATATTAGACTCCAGAGTGGTGGAATGGGCAAGAATACACCTGGTCGGAATGATCGGCTCAAGTTCAGAGGTGGGCTCCACATCCAGCATGCCAAACAACCTAGAGAGTGCATCAGCCCGACTGTTGCAGGAACCAGGTTTGTATGTGATCGTAAAATTGAAACGGGAAAAGAGCAGACTCCACCTGGCCTGTCTGGGATTCAGTAGTTTATCACCCTGTAGGTACTGAAAATTTTTATGATCAATGAAGATAGTTATGGAGTGAGGGGAACCCTCCAAGAGATGACGCCATTCCTCTAGCGCCAATTTAATAGCAAGAAGCTCCTGATCGCCAATAGTGTAATATTTCTCTGCCTGAGAAACTTTTTTGGAGAAAAACGCACATGGCTGTCGTTTATTCTCAGATAATTGAAGAATCACCGCTCCTACTCCAGTAGAGGAAGCGTCCATTTCAATAAAAAATGGGCCCCCAGGCTTAGGTCTCCTCAAGAGAGGACCAGAAACAAAGGCTTGTTTCAGATCATGGAACACAGCGACAGCTTCAGGAGGCCATTCCTTGGCATTAGCACCTTTCTTAGTCAAGGCAATAATAGGCACAGCAATAGACGAGTAGCTCTTAATAAATTGCATATAATAATTGGAGAACCCAAGAAATCGCTATGTAGCCTTGAGGCTGGCAGGAAGAGGACAGTTGGTAATGGCCGAGACCTTTTCGGCATCCATACGAAGACCCAAACTGGAGACAAAGCATCCCAGAGACAGAACCCTCATTCAAAAGAACATTTCTCCAGCTTGGCATACAGGTTATTTTCCCTAAGGCGCTGAAGTACAACCTGGACATGGTTTCTGTGGACAAGCAAGATTAGAATGTCATCCAGATAGATGACCACAAATTGATACAGCAAATCCCTGAAGACCTCAATGACGAAGTTTTGAAATACCGCTGGGGCATTACACAGCCCAAAGGGCATAACCAGGTATTCATAATGCTCGTCTCTAGTGTTAAACGCGGTTTTCCATTCATCACCTTCCCTTATCCGGATCAGATTGTAGGCACCCCTGAGATCTAGCTTGGTAAAGATGGAGGCTCCTTTCAATCTGTTGAATAACTCAGAGATTAGGGGTAAGGGGTATTGGTTCTTAATTGTCACAGTGTTTAAACCTTGATAATCAATGCAAGGTCTTAAAGTGCCATCTTTTTGGCAACGAAAAAGAACCCTGCTCCCACAGGAGACGAGGACTTCCGAATTAACCCTTTCTCTAGGTTTTCAGCGACATACTCTGACATGGCCTGGGTCTCAGGGATGGACAGAGTGTCAAGAAAATAACCTTTGCCTCCACAGTAGAGACACAGGCCCAAGGCTCTGCGCCTAGCACGCTCCTCGGGGGATAGCCTGGTCCGGCCCAGCTGCATGGGTTCCTCAGCTGACAAGGGATGCTCCACGGATCACAGAGAGGGGCACTCAGGCTGACTAGGGACAAAAGCGTGCTGGCGTCTCTTTTCTAGGGTCCTCTCCTGAAAGCGAATGTCGATCTGGTTGCACAGGGAGATCACGTCGTCCAGATCAGCGGGAATGGTTTTACCCGCTAATTCGTCCTTCACTCTGCCGGAGAGGCCCTGTAAGAAGGCTGCAACTAAGGCCTCGTTGCTCCAGTTCAACTCAGCAGACAGAATCTGAAAATGGAGGACATACTGGCCCAAAGAAAAAGACTCCTGGTGGAGGCGTAAAAGGCCACTGGCTGCTGAAGAGCCACGACCTGGTTCCTCGAAGATGTTTTGAAAGAGTTTCAGGAAACTAGACAGACTAGAAACCACGGGGTCACTCTTTTCCCACAGAGGGGCAGCCCAGGCTAAAGCCTCGCCGGACAGGAGAGAAATAATGTAGGCCACATTCGCCCGATCGGACGGGAAATTTTTAGGCTGAAGCTCCAAATGAATGGTCCACTGGCTGAGGATACCCCTGCAGGCCTTAGAGTCCCCAGAGTAATGGGACGGAGCCGGTAATTGCAACAGGTTAGCTGCTGCAAGTGTGGCTGGAACCGATACAACCACAGGCTGTGGTGGAGGTTGTTGGACAGGAGGTCATAGGGAGGCCTGCAGCTGGTCAAAGAGGGACGCCATATCTTGCAGGAATCGCATCAGCTGCGTCTGATTAGTCTTGTGTTTCCAGTCTGCAGACTATGCCCTGCAGCGGATCATCCGCAGGTAATGGCACATCAGCCAGGTCCATGGCTGATCAAACTGTCACAACTCCTGAGGTCTGGTGACAGGTGCGCACCACTGGAGTGCGGATCACACCAAGGTTGTGGACCTATGGCTGACTGCTGCTAATGAGTTCCGGCTGATAAGGGAAGAGGGCCCCCTGGAGCACAGACACTGATGTACAGGGAGCTAGTGCATCAGTTTCCCCAGGGTGTGGAGTCTAAGAGTAGGTGGGTGTTCACCAGTGCCTCCAGTGGTGAGGATGGATTTGGCTGCAACTGGATCCAGGTCGCGGCCCCCGGGGTCTCCTAGCTCACGCTCGGCTGGCTACAGGTGGAAGAGAGGAAGCAGCAGCACAGGAACAGCAAAGAATAGTCAGAGGAATAGCAAAGCGTGAAGGCTACAAGCAGACAGGAGAAACAGAACAAGCCGAAGATTGAGGTATCAGGCAGGCAGGGATAGTCAGACAAGCCAAAGATCGGTACATGGAATAAGACTCAGCGCAAACGAAAGAAACAACCACACACAAGTCAAACACGGACAAACGTTGATCAGCAATGCAGGCTTGCACTGCCAGGTGTTATATCCTGTTCCCAATTAAGGCCTAAGGTGAAGACCAGCTGAGGAGGGCCTACTAAAGCACACAGGTAAGGGAGGCCCGGCCTTTAACTGGACACATGCAGCAAAGGTAGGCAACAGACAAGACATGAATGTTTGCTGTGGTTTCATGACAGAATGTTTACTGTGGTTTCATGACAAGAATGCAATAGGAGGTGCTGTAAACCACAAAACGCACATCTTGACATAAATGTATATATAGGAATTAAGGCACATAAGAAGCTCACCAGACTCCACCAATAGCTATATAATGACTTTTGGGTGATGTTGTCCTAATTTGCTTACATATACTGTAGAATTCTGACTGATATAAAAAAATTGGGAATACAGTCCATCACATACCTCACAGTTGAATGGTTGTCTATTAGGTACCAGGTGGCAGAAAACTTTTCATTGTTGAAGTCGCCATTCTTTCCAGTAAATAATGCCTCCAGCTCCTGGCGTGGAATCTTGCCTCTGTAGAAATACAAGTATGAGAATTTATTTTAAAAATATGTATAAACAGAAACTCATTTGTCAAAAAAAGATTTCTTGAATTGCAATTTAAAAAAAAAAAAAAAAAGAAGCTGTAAATAGAATGGGCAACGTGAGATGCAGACAATAGCTTCCTCTGTCTGCTTCTGTTCCTCTGTCTGGAAGTCAGGCAGCATTTACATTGTGCAGTGTTCATGCATACGGTCTCCCAGTTCCTCATGCATGCCCACAGTCAGGTTATAGAAAATATAATGACCCTTCCAGGGACATGTACCAAATCAGCCATTACCCTCCATGATAAGAGCTCTCTTGTGTATACGACCAGGGTGCCAAGCTGCATCACAATACCTGGCCACTTAGGTGGAATACTGTAGATGCTGTTTGATCGGGTCAGGTCAGCATATTAAGGAAAGGCTACACAATAACCCACCTGTTATATGTTTCTTCTCCTTTGCTTTGATCCTCCCTGCATACATTTTCCAATAAATAGTTTTCTAAATACCTATTTTTGTTGAATTTCTACATATGGTTAAGTGGCTGCAAACCTCCGGCTAGTCTTTGTGCTGTGGAGAATCAATAAGACTACATAATTCCAGAGAGACGTGGCATCATCCCTCTGGCATCTATAGCTACAGGGCATTGGGAAGGCATTGTTGGCTGGGAGAGAGCTTCACAGCTGGTTCCCTACTGTGCATGCGCAAGTCACGCTGCGCTTTCTCAATGGCCCCGGAACACATAGGTCCCAGAAGGCAATGGGGGCAAGAGGAAGGGCTGGACATACTCAGAGATCACTGTAGCATACTTACCCGGAAGTGGGAGTGGGTACCTGTCAAAAGCAGATACCCACTCCCCCCCCAAAAAAAAGTGCCAAATGTGGCAGTGGAGGGGGCAGGTGCGAACAAGCAGAGCTTTCCCTTTTGGGTGGAGCTCCGCTTTAAATTTAAATCAGAAAGGCTTTTTATAAATGTAGGATTACTTTTCAATTTAAAAAGAAAACCAGGATATGGAAGTCATGTTGCACTATTTTTATGTATACATTTTTTAAATAAGGAAAATTTTATAAAAGAGAAAGTTTTAGTAAATACAGTAACATGCTTCCAATAGAGTGTGCTAAACAAACAGTCAGGGTGCAGTAGTGACATTATGGTAAATACACACAGAGCAACAAAAGAACATTGTGTTAAAAAATGTTAAGCAAACTTTCTTAAGCAGTAGAATGTGTATAATATATGTAGACACCTCTAGATTTCTATACTTTATGGCTGCAGAAGCCTTTTATAATACATATATGCATATAAGCACTCAAAATGATTTTACAATGAAACACAAGCTGTAGAGTGGATCCTCCCCAATCCAAACCTTTTCTTGTCCTCCTCAGAGCCAAGCTGTTGTAGCATTGCCAAAGCAAACTATTTTAACCACCTCAATAGCAGGCCGGCTTTTGGACTTGTGTTAACAAATTAAAACCATTTTTTTTGTTATAAAATTATTTAAAACCCAAAACATTATATATATATATATATATATATATTTTCTAACACCCTAGAGAATAAAATGGCGGTCGTTGCAAAACTTTGTCACACCGCATTTGCACAGCGGTCTTACAAGCGCGAAAAAAAAAAAAAAAATTCATTCAATTTTGAGTGAAAAAATAAGACAACTGTAAAGTTAGCACAATTTCTTTCCATATTGTGATAGATAATGTTACGCCAAGTAAATTGATACCCAACATGTCATGATTTAAAATTGCGCCTGCTCGCGGAATGGCAACAAACTATGCAACCTAAAAATCTCCATTGGCGACGGTTAAAAATTTCTACAGGTTACCAGTTTTGAATTACAGAGAATTATTCCAATTACAAGAAATGTAAACAATCCTTGTAATAGAAAAAAAGCATGCCAGGACCTCCTAAATATGAGATCTGGGGTCAAAAAGACCTCAGATCTCATATTTACTGTTAAATGCAAAAAAAAAAAAAAAAAGTTAAAAAAAAAAAAAAAATGTTCCCTTTCAGAGCATTGGGCGGAAGTGGCTTCCGCCCTGCAATGTTATGTAGCCAAGTGGGCGGCATCTTCCGTTCACTTGGCTTCCCATGCGGAGGGGGGAGATGACGGGAAAGTGGCGGGAGGGGGGCACCTCTCCCGCCACCTATAAAAGTGATCTCGCAGAAAATCTGCCACTAAGACCACTTTTATCTTGGAGATAACCGCCGGCGGAAAAAAAACGATATGTGAATGGTGCCTGTAGCTGAAGGCACCATTCAGATATCACCGCTCAAAGTCAGTGAAGTCATTTGACGGTGTCCCGGGGTGAAGTGGTTAAATAACTTAGACCAGGCTATGGACATTCAAGTGTTTAAAGTGGTTGTATAGGCTCAAGGTTTTTTACCTTCACGCATGCCCCATGTTGATACGGCGATGTGCACAAGAGCCTCGGCTCTCCTGGGTCTCTTCTTCCTCATTGGATGACACAGCAGCAGTAGCCACTGGCTCCCACTACTGTCAATCACAGCCAGTGAGCCAATGAGAAGAGAGTGGGGGAGGAGCCAAGCTGCGCTCCGTGTGTGAATGGATACACAGAGCAGCGGCTTGGGAGCGAACCTGCTCTGATTCCCCCAATAGCCAGTTGCTTGTTATGGAGGCACTAGGTAGGAGGGAGGGGCCTGGAGTCCCGGCAGGGAATCCAAGAAGAGGAGGATCAGAGCTGCTCTGTGCAAAACCATTACACAGAGCAGGTAGGTATAACATGTTTGGGGCTGGAGGGCCTCAGTTATGAGGAATGACTACAAGCACTAAACGTGTACTCTCTGCAGAAGAGACGGTTGAGAGGAGATATGATAGTGATAAACAAAATACCTCAATGGTGATTCTGGCATAAGGAATAAACTACTCGTCTCAGGGAGTGTAAGAAGACACAGGGCCACTCAATGAAGCGGTTTAACCTTAAAATGCGTAGGGGATTTTTCAGCGTGGTAAGGATGTGGAATTCACTTCCACAATTGGTGGTGTCAACAGAAGTATTGAGAAATTTAAAAAAAACCCTTGGACGGGCATCTTAGTGAGCACAGTGTACAGTGATACTGGAAATGATTTTGAACACGCACAGCAACACAGGCTGAACTGAATGGACTGGTGGTGTCTTTATTTAACCTTACCAACTATGTAACTATGTTTGTTATTAAAAAAACAAAAACAATATGACAAGCCTTTAAGGCCCGTACACACGATCAGAAAATCGTACAAAAAACACCGCTTTCGAATTGGTCGTACGATAATCGGATCGTTAGTACAGAGCTTTCGAGAGCCGATCATGGCAGTTCATCCGATGTTTTCTGTCCAGACAAGATCGGACATGCAGGAAAAAATCTCTCGCAAGGTGCCCGATCGTACGATTTTCGTTTCATCAGTACAGGTGTCATTCGAAAATGCAATACAAATACCCTACAACACATCACATCGCTTCCGTTTTTTTATTTTGTCGTGCGAGAATTTTCATAACTAAAGTAAACTCTTCCGATTCGATCTGAGATTAGCATGCAGAAAAAAAACGGACGATCTGTCGTCCGATTTTCGGATCGTGTGTACAGGGCATTAATATCACTCTAAATAGTCTTAACAAGCAGTAAACAAACTTTGACATAAGCCCTCACTGGCCTCTGTAGCTGCAGCCATTGTGGTTGTTCAACTTTTTCTCTAAGGCAGCTCAGCTCTCCCTGGTTTGTCTCCCCAGTAGTGGCTCAGCAATCTTCCAGCCTTCTAATATCAAATGTAAAAATTGAGCAGATGTCCCAGGGTACAGGATAAGCCGAGCTGCTGAAAAATTTGGATGTGCTCTCGGTGAATAAATTGCTCCAATTATTTGTGTCTGTAGCTCCGCCCATCTGACCATGTCATCCATCCACAGAGTTCTGTGAATGGGAAACAACAAGTCCCGAAGTCCTTGCAGCTGTCAGCTTGTAGTTCTCAATGAACTAACACAGCGCAGGTGAGCACTGTGGTAGTTTGCTCATTCTTCCTGTCAGTGAGTATCTGCTTGTCTGTACAAGATACCAGCACACAGATACACTGACAGGTCTGCAGGAGACCTGCATGGTAACAGCAATCTGCTGATCATGGGTGCAATGTTTTATAGGCCCCCAAAACAAAAAATAGTAAATGTGTAACACCCTCTAGTTAGGTAGGTGCTAGAGGTTAGATTTTTTCTGTAGAGTAGGAAAGTTTAGGCAGGATTAGCTGGTGGTTAGGCCTGTTTGTTTTCATTCTGGGCTGGGAGTGACTCAGTGTAGTGCTGGGTGACTCATAGGTGGTGTCATCTGGACCTCCTACTTCTTTCCAGAATCTTCTGGTGCTTTCTGGAAAGAGGCGGAGAGGGGAGGTAGAGTCACCTAGGGTAATTTGAGGAGCCTTGACCAATCCCCAGCCTGGATTGGCAGGGAGCAGGCCTCCTTAAATAACCCAGCTGGGGAGGAGTTGTCGGGTGGAATAGATGGAGAGCTGAGGCTGTCAGGCCCCAGAGGGAGCTCCCCAGTCTTGGGGGGGGGGGGGGAGTGACCTTGGGCCTGCAGTCGGGACCACTTTCAGGAACACATGGTATGGTCCTGAACCAGAGGCACAAGAGAGCAAGGAGAGGACAGCGGGAGAGTGCACCGCTGAGAGACTACAGGGAGGACAACTGGTCGCAGCCAGGAGGACTGGAGAGTGAGGTGCAGTCAGGAGGACTGGGGAGGCACACCTGGGAGGACTGGGAGCTTGCAGTCAAAGATAGGTGCAGAACCAGAAGAGTGGACTGTGGGAAAAGGGGCAGTGGAGTCGGGCAGCTTCAGCCAAGAGGGCTGGCAGGGCCTGAAGAGGGCTGACTGGGAGCAGTAGCCATGTTTGAGGACAGCTAGCACTGGAAATATTTATACAACATAGGGGCCCGGGGTCCCTGCCTGCAAAAGGCAATTCACTGAGGCCTGGCTGAGCTAGTGTCAGGTCTAACCACGTGGTGCTAGCTGATCCGGGGAACTGCAGCAAGTAAAGTGCTGGAAGAGGAATGGTCTGCAGCAAGAGTAGTGCTGGAGGAGTAAAGGAAAAGAGATCTGAAGCAAGAGTTGTGCTGGAGAGAAGACTGGAGTGTATATACAGAAGTGTATATAGTAGTCCCAAGCAAGTTACACCAAATCTTACTGGGCATCCCATATTCCCCTTTTCCCATCCAAGTTCAATCCCCTCAAAAAAAAAAAACAAAAGTACATGGATTGTTCTATGTCTCAGAGTGACAGAGGAAAATGCCAGGTCGGGCAGGGTGACTGGCGAACCACGACATTCAGCAGCCCCTGGGGTACCGCTACAAATGCCCATTTTTTTTACCTGCAAAAAATTGTGCATTTATTATTGTTTGTTAAAAGGTGAACATATACTTTAAATTTGTTTTAACAAAAGTACTAAAAAACAAAAAGACTTTTTATGGTTATGACTAGTGAATAGAAAAAATGATGTATAGAATTTTGCACAACATTCATTTGAGCATGATTTTTTTTTAAAAAAAAGATTCAAATGGATAGATCTGTATATTCACATCAAATTATATTTTTCATACACGTGCGTAAAGGGTGCAACAAGTAGCACTGCCCTTCATAAAGCTGCCTAAATAAATGAAACCTGATGGAAGCAATATACGCAGACAGAAGAGCTCCGGCCTCTCTGCTTCTTATCCTATCTTGGGAACTGCAACAAGAGGAAAGTAATATGGATTACAGCCTAGATGAGTCTGGCTGAGATCATACACAAGAGAGCAGGCCTCCCACATATACATGTTTTCATAGCTCACTGCTGACATGTTCCTCGCTGAGAACTTTTAACACACTACGAAGAATGGACTCACAGCAAGACGCAATTCTGGTGGGACTTACTCAACCAGCTCAAGTAATAAGTGAAGACAAAACAAAGATTACATTAACTCCTGAAAGTCAGCTGCAAATCTCATTAAAGAAGGTAATGACAGAAGTAATATGGGGCCATTTGATGAACTAGAACAGCAGCCTTTATTACACTTTGATGTCAAGTCTGCCCCTGTAACTTTAATTTACACAGTAAATGTTCCTGCTTGCTAGAGTGAATCTATAGCTTCACACACTTCTACTTTCCAAAAATTTGATATGCTTATATGACATCCATCACTCAAACTGACAGCGGAGAATACAATTTAAAGGGTAACTTCACTGTTTTGGGGGAAAAAATAGCAAATAAAAAATAATAATAATAATACAGCATATATTATTGCTACACGTGTAATTGAATGTTAATCAAAATGACTTATTTTCATTCTGCAGCGCTGTCATTTTCTGTAAGATGTAATGCAATATGACAACTTGGAGGCGTTCTCTACACAAACGTTGTACAGAACGCCACTAGAAATGTCATTTCCTGTTTGTGTGATTGGATTACTGATTTTCCCAGAAGTCTACACTAAGATTCAAGTCATATTTTTGGCATCCCCTGCAACAGGGGACTCCCAAAGAGGAATCATGTCTAAAGGGATGAGACCTTGACCCTTTCCTCATTAGAACCCTGCAAGGACAGCAGCTGATTGATAATTATAAAGTCACTCCCATTATAATTCACTTTCCACATGGACATAGACAAACAGCTATTTCTACAAAATAAGGGGGAAAAAAGGAAATTTGGGAAATTACATGAGGCACAGGGATTACTCTGCATTATCTGGATCTATTGAGCACATAGGAACCTGAGGTACTATCATAGTAGCCCTATTTCTATTCTTCCCCTCTTTGCTCCCTTCTCTTTTCCCCTTTGGGTTTTCACGGTGTCTTTTGGTGGTTGTAACACTACCCCGTACTCCATATTTTTCTTCTTTCCCTTTATGGGGTCACCATGGTACTCCTACACATAGATGTATCTTGTCATTAGGTATAGTTATATTTAATCACTACCAACATTGCTTCAGCCTCAGCACCAGCTCACCTTCCCATATCACTAGCCATCATAATTTACACTCCCATGTCATATTCTAATTCAATTTATATTACACTTTATAGATGGTCATTGATGTGGCTCATAACATCTTTGTAGACTCATGGGGGTTCACCCCTGGGGATTGTTGTCACTGGCTGGCGTTTCCACCATTGTGCCTGGGGTTGCCGCCTTAGCTGCCAGGCCTGATGTCTTTGCGGTTGGCCTCCAGCAATTTACTCTCACGCCCAGACACCAATATGTCTCTGTATGTAGGTTTAACCTTAATACTTTCCATCCTGTTCCTGTCCCCCCCCCTTTATAGACACACCCATTCTTATATTTCTAACTTTGAGTATTTTTTATAGACCCATACTCTATACCTGCTCCTGATGAGTGGCAATAGCCACAAAACGTGTCAAGCTATCAGATGCCTGCCTTGTTTACATTCCAAGATTGCCAGTATTTTATTGTATATGCCTTACTGGATTGTAGCAATTAACCATTTCACGCCAGCGCCATAGCCGAATGACGGCTACAGCGCAGCTCTAAAATGCCGGGTGGGACGTCTATAGACTGCTGGGCGCGCTCCCGCCGGCGTGAGCGTGCCCGCAGGTCGGGCGGACCCGATGTCCGCCGGAGACCCGCGATCTCCTTCCAGGGAGCCGGAGCGGGGAAACGCCGATGTAAACACGGCGGTTCCCCGTTCTGTGAGGGGGGGCATGACAGATCTACTGATCCCTGTCACTGGGATCAGTTAGATCTGTCATGTCCCTGCCAACC
>BLSH010368058.1:135410-156791 GCA_018402905.1 Glandirana rugosa | reverse complement strand
TCTGTCATGTCCCTGCCAACCCCCCCCCCCCCCCCCCACAGTTAGAACACACCCAGGGAACACTTTTAAACCCTTCACTGCCCCCTAGTGTTAACCCCTTCACTGCCAATGACATTTACACAGTAATCAGTGTGTATTTTTAGATCTGATCGATGTATAAATGTCATTGGTCCCAAAAAAGTGTCAAAAACATCAGACAAGTCCACCACAATATCGCAGTCCAGATAAAAATCGCAGATCGCCGCCATTACCAGTAAAAAAATAAAAATAAATAAAAACGCCATAAACCAATGTCCATAGTTTTTAGGCGCTATAACTTTTGCACAACCCAATCAATATACGCCGATTGCGATTTTTTTTACCAAAAATATGTAGAAGAATATATATCAGCCTAAACTGATGAATAATTTTTTTTTTTTTTTTGGATTTGTATTATAGCAAAAAGTAAAAAATATTCTTCTTTTTTTCAAAATTGTTGTTCTTTTTTTGTTTATAGCACAAAAAATAAAAACCGCAGAGGGGATCAAATACCACCAACAGAAGGCTCTATTTGTGGGAAAAAAAGGAAGCCAATTTTGTTTGGGTACAACTTCGCACGACCGCGTAATTGTCATTCAAAGAGTGACAGCGCTGAAAACTGAAAATTGGTTCGGGCAGGAGGGGGGTTTAAGTGCCCAGTAAGGAAGTGGTTAACTAAAGTTATGATTTTTACTTTGTGGAGACATGTTATAATGTGTTTGGCCTACTATAATGTTCACAATATGAACTAAGAGGTTACTATGTTGCTATATTACCATGTCATTTTATAATTTATATTTTGTATGAAATGAAAAACAAAAAATGTTTGTTATTGCCTGTCATGTATTAAAGCCATTATGTAACATGGTTCTAGTCCAGGGATATGCAATTAGCGGACCTCCAGCTGTTGCAAAACTACAAGTCCCATCATGCCTCTGCCTCTGGGTGTCATGCTTGTGGCTGTCAGAGTCTTGCTATGCCTCATGGGACTTGTAGTTCTGCAACATCTGGAGGTCCGCTAATTGCATATCCCTGTTCTAGTCTATAATGTACCTGCCAGACACATCTATTCCATGACATCTCCCTGGTTGCTAGCTTCATGTAAAGTCCCTATCTCCCCTGCTTTTCTCTATTTCTACAAAATAACACAAGGTAGCAAGGTGCAACAAAGTTTGTTAAAATCCCTGTAATGTACATTACAGAGGGGATATTTTTTTTCTCAACAAAAGTGGAGTTACTCTTTAAAGTTGTTCTAAAGCCTTAAAGCGGAGTTCCACCCAAAAGTGGAACATCCGTTTTAAGACCTCCTCTCCGGCTCCTGTTTGTGAAACTGAGCTTTTGGGGAGAGCAGGTACCAGATTTTGACAGATACCTGCTCCCACTTTCGTTCCGGTTGCCCTAGACAATCGGAAGCAGTTCTCCTTCCCCCTTCCTCCCGAAGACTTCTGGGACACGACAGGTCCTAGAAGGCTTTGGGACCAGTCACAGAGCGCAGTGCCAGTTGCGCATGCGCAGTGGGTACCCGGCTGTGAAGCCAAAAGCTGCCACAGCCGGGTGCCCATGGCAGAGATGCCGACGCCACCGAGGATGAACACGGTTGGGGTGAGTGCATCGCTGGATTGTGCGACAGGCAAGTGTGTGTTTATTAAAAGTCAGCAGCTACAGTTTTTGTAGCAGCTGACTTTTAATGAACAAAAAAAATGACTGGAAATCCACTTTAAGGTTTTTCACCTTAATGCATTAAAGCAGAGTTCCACCCATTTAAAAGTCAGCAGCTACAAAAAGTATAGCTGCTGACTTTTAATAAATAGACACTCACCTGGCCCACCCTTAAGCAATGCAGCCGCCCGAAGCATCGCTTCTCTCCCCCGCCTCTCGTCATTGTAAGTGTGGCCACCCAGCTCGCTCCTCTCCCCCGCCTCTCCGTGGCATCGTCATTGTAAGTGTGGCCACCCAGCTCGCTCCTCTCCCCCGCCTCTCTGCGGCATCGTCATTGTAAGTGTGGCCACCCAGCTGTGACAGCTTACAGCTTCACAACCAAGTGCGCACTGTGCATGTGCGAGCCACGCTGCACGTTATGATTGGCCGGGCAATCTTCTGGGACCTGTGACGTGTCCCAGAAGATTGCAGGGAGGAAGGGGGGAGAGGAGAACTTCAGCTCGGGGCCGCGGCACCAGGAGAGGAAGTGGGAGCTGGGTACCTGTCAAAACTGGGTACCCGCTCCCCCCACAAAAAATGACATGCCAAATGTGGCAAGTCAGGGGGTAAGGAGTTGATTAAAGCGAAAGTTTCACTTTTGGGTGAAACACTACTTTAAGGGGAAAAACCTTCTGTGCTGTAGCCCCCCCCCCCCCCTTTTTCTTATCTGAGCCCGATCCAATCCAGCGATATGAATGAGCGTAGCGGCTCCAAACGCTGTCTCTCTCCTCATTGGACAGACTGATAGCAGCAGGGGCCATTGGCTCCCGCTGCTGCTGTCAATAATAGCCTGTGACATGGGAGCAGGAAGTGGGGCCATGAGAGATCTTGCGCAATAGCCCCCAATTCCACAAAGCAAGGAATATGGACCACTAGTCAGCTACTCTGATAGAATGAGGGTACAATGGAGATCTGGTTGAATTTTGTCAGATTTTGCACTCTATCTCAAGCAACAACTAACCACTCCACTACAAAACTGCCTCATTGAAGAATAGTTCCTAAGTAATGATAGGTTTGATGAGCGGAGCATGGCATTTCTGTTAAGAAGAGTGTATCAATACAAGCATTTATTACATTTTACTACATCACCTGGCTCCAAAATCAGCTATTATGCTTTCAGACACCGTCTATCAGTTGCTCAGCTGTTATGTTAAAGCACTGATATATGGGAATTTATCAAAACTGGAGCAGACCGAATCTGGAGCAGCTGTGCAAGGTAACCAATAAGCTTCTATCTTCAGCTTGTTCAGTTAGCCCTGATTCACACCGGTTTTGGAGTTGCGCTACTTCAAAGCAGTGCGATTTCATGTGCAGTCTGCTGATATCTGTGCAACTTCATTTAGCAGATGTCAATGCAAGTCACACTGAAATCGCACATAAATACTGCAGGAACCTTTTTCTGAATCGCAATTTCAACAATTCTACTGCCACAAATGGGGCGCGACTTGTCATGTGACTTTGTACTGTCAGGTCGCATGACAAGTCGTACTGGTGTGAACCAGGGCTTACATTTTAACGATGAAAACTAGAAGCTGATTGGTTGCCATACACAGCTGCTCCAGATTCTGTCTTCTCCGGTCTCTGGTAATTTCACACAGTTGTTGAAAATAGGTGGCTGGGTCATGTTTTTACCACTTCCCAAAAGCTTATCAATGGCAATCAAAGTTATTACAATAGGGAGCAGATGGAGTACACACTGCAGATCGTCAGGCATTGACGCTTTGCAACCGCCTTCATTCACTTCTATTGAAACAAACCATAAGTGCACAGTAAACACACTAAGCACACCAATGGTGTTTTTTTTGCAGGTTAAAAAAATTAGCAAATTATTATTTTTTGTTTTGGGAGCCTGAAAGCATTGCACCAGCGATCAGCAGATCGCTGGTGCCATGTAGGCTTCCTGCAGATCTGTCAGTGTATTTGTGTGCCATACATCTCGTACGGGCAAGCAGATACATTCTGACAGGAAGAGAGGATGAACTACCAAAGAGCTCACAGCACAGTGATAGTTCATTGAAAACTACCAGCCGACAGCTGCAAAGGCTACCAGGCCTTGTAGTTTTCCCATTCACTGAGGATTGCAACTTTTTTCTATTGTGGCAGCAGACATGGAGAGAAGATGGGAGGAGGCAGACAAGCGGAGGGTCCCCTTTTGGGATGAAGTCCACTTTAAGGCTGGGTTCACACTATCCGACAAAAAAAAAACGGTCCGACTTTGATCCTACTTTGCTGTGCGATTTACGGTCCTACATAGGGTCAAAGTCGGACCGTTTGTCTGTGAACAGGGATCCGACTTTGATCCCGACAATGCCAGGCACCTTGTGCTCTGGGGATCTTGAAGGGGAACTCCACGCAAAATTTAAAAAAAACTGGCATGGAGTCCCCCTCCAGGAGCATACCAGGCCCTTTGGTCTGGTGTGGGTTTTAAGGGAACCCCCACGCTGAAAAAACAGCGTGGGGTTCCCCCAAAATCCATACCAGACACTTATCCGAGCACGCAGCCCGGAAGGCCAGGAAAGGGGGTGGGGACAAGCAAGCACCCCCCCCTCCTGGACCATACCAGGCCGAGTGCCCTCAACATGGGGAGTATGGGTGCTTTGGGGCAGGGGGGCTCTGCGCCCCCCACCCCAAAGCACCTTGTCCCCATGTTGATGAGGACAAGGGCCTCTTCCCGACAACCCTGGCCGTTGGTTGTCGGGGTCTGCGGGTGGGGACTTATCGAAATCTGGAAGCCTCCTTTAACAAGGGGGCCCCCAGATGCCGGCCCCCCACCCTATGTAAATGAGTATGGGGTACATCGTACCCCTACCCATTTACCTGGGAAGAAATATGTACAAAAAAAAAAAAAAACACACAGCTTTTTAAAATATTTTATTAAATCTGCTCCGGCGGTCTTCTCCCCTCTCTGGCTCTTCTTTCTTCGGCTCTTTTGCGGGGTCTTCCATCTTCTGAGCGGTCTTCTTTCTTCTCCTTCTCTGCGGCGTCTTCTGCTCTTTTGCCGGTCTTCTCCGCTGCCCCCTTCCCTCTGTTCTTCCTCTCTTTTTCTTCTCCTTCTTCCCATGTTGACACGACGCGATCTCCTTCACGAATGCCCTCTCTGCTGTGTGCTGTGCCTTATATTGGAATGGGGCGTGGCCACCAGATGACATCACAGGGAAGCCCCGCCCCATATGATGTCACAGCTCCGCCCCAGGAAGTGACATCATATGGGGTGGGGCTTCCGGGTGATGTCATCTGGTATGGTCTGGTATGGATTCTGGGGGTACCCCACTCCATGTTTTCGGCATGGGGTTCCCCTTAAAATCCGTACCAGACCAAAGGGCCTGGTATGCTCCTGAAGGGGAACCCCATGCCAGTTTTTTTTTTTTAAATATGGTGTGGAGTTCCCCTTCATGATCCCCAGAGCACAAGTCGCATGCCAAAGTCGGATCAGTGAAGACACTGATACAACTTTAATCCGACTTCAATGCCTTTCAATGGGCTGAAGTAGGATCAAAGTCGGACAAAAGTAGTACAGGAACCTTTTTCAAAATCGACTTTGAAAAACACAAGTTGGACCAGTTAAGACGGCTCTCATAGGGAATCATTGTTTTTGTGACGTAATGCGACTTGTGCTCTTCATGTCGGTCCTAGAATCGGACTAGCGTGAACCCAGCCTAAATATAACTCTTTGCCTTTGTGTCTCCCCAGCAGTATAGTCTGTCCTCTCAGCTCACCAGCTTTCCTCGTTGTCTCTCCCTAATCAATCCTTCCTCAGCACAGGCTGTCTCCTTCCATTGGTTTCATTCCTCCCTCGTGCTGTCAGCAGATTGCCCTCTAGTAACTGCCTCACTGCTAAGATTTTTGGCATAGTGCTGAGAACAGAAGCAACTGGGGCAGCGCAGAACATGATAAAAAACTACTGGATTTCAAATATTTTATATAGCCATACATATAAAAAGGGCCAGGAGATAGCAATCTGTCAATATTAAAATTTTTGACAAAAGTTCCACTTTAAGTGCAAGCGGTGAGATTCTGCCCATGTAAAGCTAAGAATTCCCAATGGACTACACAATATTTAAAGGGATGGAAAGATAGAAACACGATAATCACCATGGCAAATCTGGTTTTAACATTGCCAACTCCAGGGCTGTCATTGTCATCAAGATTGGTCAACAACCTGAAACAATCATGCAGGATCATTTAGAGATTTCAGGCGTCATGTTTGATCCAGGTAAGTGGCTCAGTAGACAGTGAAGCCAGAATGAGAATGACAGCCCAGTACCTTTAAAAACCAAGCAAACAAGTGGCTGCTTCCATATATCTTTCTTAGTAAATTTCCTAAGAACAATCTATTACTTGCTTTCTATACTCATCCATGTGTTATGTAGTACTTGAGGGAGCACAGACTCATCCATACACAATTACTCAAGGGCCAATATGGTTTTATAAGAGCATTTGATGGGATGTGGGAGAAAACTAGAGTACTTGAAGCTTCATAAACAAGGAAAGAACTTGCAAACTATTACATAGAGCTCATGAAGAGAACTAGACCCAAACTCCAGCCTTGGAATGGATTGAGCAACCAAACCACTTTGCTGGAAAATAACCTTTAATAAGAACTGCATTGAGCGAGACGCAAAATAACAAACCAAACTTCAGGTAGAAAGATAAAGAGAAAAAAGGAGGACATCTTCACAGCAAAGATAATTTACCATTACCTATGTAAAAATAGCCTTCAAGACCAAATGATCAACTTATGTAAACCTTCTTTCAGTGCTAAAGCTCTATCCTCTGGAACCACCAGGCCCCAAATAAACATGGAAATTCTGGCATAACTTGAACATACATTGCAGTACAACCTGTATATACACTGTATTACCAAACGTATTGGCACACCTGCCTTTACACGCACATAAACTTTAATGGCTTCCCAGTCTTAGTCCGTAGGGTTCAATATTGAGTTGGCCCAACCTTTACAGCTATAACAGCTTCAACTCTTCTGGGAAAGCTGTCCACAAGGTTTAGGAGGGTGTCTATAGGAATGTTTGACCGTTCCTCCAGAAGGACATTTGTGAGATCAGGTACTGTTGTGGACGAGAAGGCCTGGCTCACAGTCTCCACTCTAACTCATCCCAAAGGTGTTCTATCTGGTTGAGGTCTGAATGAATATCTCCTAAACGTGTACCATTTACAAGATATTCCACGGAACAGCAGCCAGGGACGTTACTGTTGCATGTTCTCTGAAAGAACGACATACCGTGCCATTCCTTCAAAGGTCTGTGCCGTAAACGGTGACGCAATTGTGGCTCAGCCAGTCAAATGCCTGCAGCCCGGAAGGAAGGCCGTGTGAAGATGGAAGCCCTTGTCAGAGGTGACAGCGCACCGCTGGAGGACTTAGCTTAAGGCTTGGCTTGCACTGCATCCAATTCGCAGAACATTTGAAGACATGTTGTTTTGGATGTGACCGGTCCGCATATGTGTGTTGCATCCACACTCTGCATTGCACAAAAAAGTGTGCGTTTTCTAGGCAGTGCTGTGCGAATTGCAGGCACATAATCTTCAATGGGAATGCATCCCATTCGCAGATGTGTTCCGTTGGGAACAGGAATTCTCTCCCCCTCCTCACTACACCTCCCCCCTCTCCCAGGTCAGCTGATCCGCAGCTACAACGGAGAGAAACAGCTGAATGAATCATTTTTATCTTCGCAGGGAAACCGGAGCTGCAATTCGCACCGGACAAGTGTGAATCCAGCCTTAAGGGAAGCCTCTCAGAATGTGCTAGTATGCCATGCATACTAGCACATGAGGACATTGCCTTGCATGGTAATTTTTTTATTTTTTTTTGTACAAAGTTTACTACCACTGTAACAAATATATAAAGCCAACACATTTTTTAACATTTCAGATAGTGTAGTAAATGATTAAACCCCCTGTCAGATTTTTGTGGCCATCTGTGTCCCATTAGAGAGAATTCCCTTTGATCCCTTTATATGTGGACACAACAGGAAATGAGAGGAAGTCTTTACAAATTGAGGGAAATGTCAGCTGTCACTGAAACAAGTGCCCTCATTGGAAGATTTTTCCTCTATTACTATTCTGGAGGCAAATTAACCAATAGGGCCACATTGTACTGCATTATTTGAAACATTATACTTTTCCCTTGAGCTAATTAAACCTGACATTGCCAGAGGCAGAATAATGAGAGGCTTTGCCAACGAAACATGCAGTTGGATATTTAATATATTACTTAATAAGTCTTAGACCCCCCATTCACATGTAAGCATTTTTCATCTTGTTTCCTTGCACTTGACTATGCTCACCATGCGGAATCCCATTCTTTTTATTTGTCCCTGTATACACTATGCCCAGTCGCTCTACACTGTAAGACCCCTTTCACACTGAGGTGCTTTACAGGCGCTATTAAGCTAAAACTAGCGCCTCAAAAATCCCTTCCTATCCACCCCAATGTGAAAGCCTGAGTGCTTTCACACTGGGGTGGTGCGCTTGCAGGACGTTACAAAAAGTCCTGCAAGCAGCATCTTTGGGGCGGTGATATACTGCTGCACACCACCTCGGAAGTGTGGAGCACCAGCACTTTTAACCCCGTTTTAACCCCTTGTGGGGGGTTAAAAGCGCGCCACTCCTGCCGTAAGTATAAGATTTTTTTTTTTTTGTGTTTTCAGGCAATTTTTTCCCCACAGACTTCAATGTATGTGCCTGTCAACGCACAACACGTGCTTTTTGTGCGCATTTACACCTGAAAAACTCCTCTCCTTGCCCGGTCCAGGAAACAAATACCTGAAACTTGATATGTGTATAAAAGCATTTGTGCACAGGTTGTAAACACTCGTAAACAGTCTGAAAAACACTATTCACAATCATGTGGAATATGCTCTGGCTATGCTGTGCTCAGGTGTGAATGCAGGCTCAGAATCCTTTTAGGCCTCATGTACACTGCTGCTGGTAAACGGATGTTTGGGAGCAGTTGGGCATTTTTTCCAGCTGCCTCTGAACTCTCCTCTATGATATTTTATCAGTACATGTACACAGGGTTGTTTATAGTCGTTTCCAGGCAGTTGAGTTTAGAGGCTTTTTTTGGAAAGCAAAAAAATGCATTCAGAAGGAAGATCAGAGGCATTTGAAACACCAAATGCCTGTAACAGCTTGTAAATGCGTTTAGCAGCGTTTCGTTTATAGGTGTTTTTTTTTTTTTTTTTTAAAAACGCTTCTAGATGCAAACGCGGCATGTAAAATGCAGCTGAAAGGCCATTTTAAGCGTTGGTTTCTAGCTGTCAAAAAAATTGTTCAGGGGAGGTTGAAAAAGCGTCCCGTATATACTAAGCCTAAGATTTCGCATGCACAACCTGTTTAAGGGGCCTGGTCTAATAACACTTTATAGAGACATAGTCACTGTGGCCATTTAGGGCAAAGAGGCCATGCCTGTGTAAAGCCCATTTCCCAGTCACTTTATACTTACCTCTTCAGCCCTCCCCTGTTAGTCCTCCCACTGTTGCAGGTGCCATCCAAATACAGTACCCAGTGTCAGAGGGAACAGTATTGTCACCCCCTGCATCATGTGACAGTACAATGGGCTAGCAATTAGCTGCAAGACCATGCATGGCATTACTGCATCAAGGAAGAAATGTTCCCCCATACCAGAAGCACCGGGTATTTATCAGAAAAAGAGTAACTATTGTAAAAGTGTCCAGAGGCTGGGCTTTGCAGTCACTGCCACTTTGCCCTGAATAGGCAAGGTGACAGTGTCTCATCACAAAAACATTTGAAGCCCCACATAGTCCTACCTTATTGTTATACCAGCAAGCATCCTCTACACCAGTGGTTCTCAACTCCTGTCCTCGGGACCCACTAACAGGCCAGGTTTGCAGGATAACTGAAATACATCACAGGTGATATCATTTGCTGCTCAGTGATTGCAGTATTCTAGTCTGCATCTCCCCAAGGTAATACTTAAGATCTGGCCTGTTGGTGGGTCCCGAGGACAGGAGAGAACCACTGCTCTACACATTATACCCACCTTTTTCAAAACCAGATTTTATTTTTCCTTTTTAAAAAGGTATTTATACATCTTATAAAAATGTAACCACATCCATACACCCGTATGAGATCAGAGAGGACAGCAACTGGGAATATGCACATATCAACCTACAGTAGGTCACAAATGAAAGGATGACCCATGCCCATCTTCAGTATGCCTAATTTGATCACCAAGCGCATCAATCCATGATTGTCAAACCCCTTTCCAAAACTTAGTATCAGCATTGTGAGACTGTAAAAAACTTTAGCTGCAAAAGTTTTGATTCCTTGGTTACATCCCCACCCCTAGGCTACTGACTGGACAATGAAGGATCAGCAGGGCACTCATCCCTGTGATCCCTCTTTCTGGAAGCAAGTTGCTAGTGTTAGACTAGCAGTACAGTGCAGTCTGATTGGCTTCCATTGCCGTGGACCTTCCTTTTTTCTGGAGGAGTCCCAAACTTCAGAAGATCAGAATATTATCTACCTGATGCAAAATGTAGGAGCCTGCAAGTATTTATAAGCATCCACTTACAATAGATGAAGTGACTCAGATAAGACAGGTTTTTTTTCTTTTTTTTCAGTGGATACCTGGCTCCTGTCAACTGATGCTGAAGGTTCCAAAATTCATAATTACACACACACACACACACACACACACACACACTCGATTATAAAGTCTTCTTGATCAAGTCACGTGGATAGGTGACGAAACGTACGTCGGAGGCAGGACCTGGTGACGTCAGCACACCCAAGCAGGAAGGTTTTGTGTACTGCCAGCTGGCTGCTGCTGCGACCATACGGATGATCCTAAAAGGGGCTGCACACTCATACAAGTGTGATGTGCGTCATCTGAGTGCACCAGGCAACTGTGCACAGGAACATGTGAGTTTTTAGCTGTTTTTTAAACAAATGGTATTTTAAATGATTCAGCACTATGTCAGTTTTCCTTTAATGCTTTATGAGTGCTGCCACTGCGGACCACCTAGGACCTTCTGCATTGGAGAAGTCTATATCTGCTCATCAAGGGATTGTTTGTGCCCCTCAAAGGGGAAGGAGCATGGTGACCAGGCTTGGTCCCTTATGGAGGTGAGCACATAAATGTGAAGGTGGAGGGACACAGGAGGTATTGTTTACCTGCACAATATTCACAGACTTATACTTTGGACTTTTTTTCTCCACAAATTGTATATATATGTTTACACGGGTACCAGCGGATGGATCTGGTTTCTTCGCACTAGCACTTTATCACTGTATGGATTTATTGGAAAGATATATTTACATACTGTTTGTTGTACCATCACAGTGGTTGCCATTAGTGTTTTATACTCATTATTTGTATCGTGGTTTTGTATCATATTCATTTGTTTGTTGCACATAGGAATTTTATGATTTAAAGGGAAGCGCTCTACCATCTTTATAACCAATCTTGTTTAGCCTTGAACACGCACCAGGTTTATAGCAGCAGACCCTTATACCTATCTATCTTCAGAACTATACATAGTAGCACAGGGTTCCTATATACATATATATATACATATATATATATATATATATATATATATATATGAGAGAAGCACCAAAATTTATGCGGCTGAAACATATCGGCTGAAAATGGTGTACTCTGCATTCTGGCGATAAAGAAAAAGGTGTCAATAATGGTGCTGAAAAATGCAAATGATTTTGCTGCGATTTTAACACAATTTTACTGTGCTTATGGTGTGTTTTTCATAGGTCATGTGAATCAAAAAACGCATCAAAAACATAACACGCATGCGATATTGATGCGTTCTAGCTGCGTTTTCAATGCATTTCCACGGGGAGGTGTGTTTTTGGTGTATTTTTTTTTAACTGACCAAAAATGCAGCAAGCAAGATTTTTAACAGCACCACCACAAAGGAAGCGCAACGGACCAGTGTGAAGACATACATAAACGCTGCGTAAATTGACGGCGCTATAGAAGTACCTGAAATAAATTAACAAAAAAATAAATACATTTAAAGGGATGCATTTTAAGAGCATACTTTTCTTACGCTAAAGGTGCCGATAATTCATATTCATTGAAATTCATGATATTAATTAAAAAGTTGAATATAATACAATTATATATATATAAAAGTGCATCCTGAATTTTCGGTTTCAGTACCAAAATTTCCATTCGGTGCACCTCTAATAAATATATATATATACACACACACACACACATATTTAATCTTTCCTGCTGTAATCAAATGATAACAATATTCCAGCAGGTGGCAATGTCCCACCAGAAATTAAAAAGCAGTAGGGTCGTGGGAATATTCAATTTAGGAAGGGGTGACTAGTGAATTACTTGGAAAGTATTTTCAATTTCACTATTCATTTTTATTTCAAGGTCTGGTCTTTGCTAATGACCCAATGCAACATGCTAAACAACAAACAGTCTTTGAAATGAGGTCTAACCATACTTCAAGCAGTGAGGCTAGCTTTGGATCTCTGGGACTGCAGTGCTATGATCTGGCAGAAGAAAAAAAAAAGGATTGTGTGTTTTGGGATTTTGTATGTCATCCTGCTAAGAGTTGTAATGCACAGCTGTTTGACCGTGCATCATGTTTTCCCAAAGCAACAGCGAATAATCAAGATAATTTTCAAACACAGACTAAAATGGAACAAAAAATGCTAAACTGTCTTTTCGCCAACCATGAACAAAGGTCAGCAAAATCAGCACAACAGGCCATATTTAATCAGAGTACAGTGAGCTTTAACGCACAGAAAAACTTTTTTTCTACTGTAATTTACAAAACAATATCAAACAAATTTGCCTAGGATATGTTACTGTATTAAAGATAGGGATGCTAGGTTAAAGAGGAAGTAAACCCAGATTGGGTTTACTTCCTCTACATGCCCCTGTAATGTAGAATCATAATGGACTACTATGCATCGCATAGTAGCCCATTATGTGGCACTTACCTGCAAACGAAGCCTGCAATGTCCAGCGCTGTCCCCTGTGCTGGCAGCGTCCATCTTCTGCCCCTCTTCCTTCTGGGGCATGCGCGCAGGAGCCGCCAGTCAAGGCACAATCGCAGTGGAGGAAAGGCACGGAGGCCGTTTCTTCACAGCGCATGTGCTGCCATGACGTCGGCACAGCTTCAACACTGCATATCTCCTGGACCGTGCAGGCTTAGGAGATATGCAGGGCACCTACAGGTAAGCCTTATCATAGGCTTACCTGTAGGTTAAAGTGGTTGTCACGAGTTGACAACCACTTTTAGTATCAGTGATCACATTCATTTCTGGACTGCCCTATGCAGGTATACTGAGGCAGGGCGGCCCTCCTGTGCGAAATCATGTACCTGTACGTGATTTTGAGCACTGTGTCTGGGGCACGCGTGATTGGACACAGCGGGAGCAAATCAGTGGGTCCGGCAGACCCGATGTTCACCGGCACCCCGCGATCATTCTCAGGATCACCATTCTGTGAGAGGGGAAGACGGAGATCTTGTGTTTCTGGTAAGCAGGTCTTCCCGCAGTCAAAGCACCCCCACACACACAGTTAGAAAGCACTCCCTAGGAGCACATTTAACCCTTTGATCTCCCCTGATGTTAACCCCTTCCCTGCCAGTGTCATTAGTACAGTAACAGTTCATTATTTTTTTTTTCACTGAATTCTTGTCACTGTTCCCCAAAAAGTGTCAAAGAGTGTCCAATTTGTCTGCCGCAATGTCGCAGTCCCACTAAAAATCGCTGATCACCACCATTACTGGTAAAAAAATGAAAATCCCATAAAAATATTCATAGTTTGTAGACGCCTGTAACTTTTGCGCAAACCAATCGATCTACGCTTATTGGGATTTATTTTACCAAAGACATGTAGCAGAATACATATTGGTCTAAATTGATGAATAAATTAGATTTTTTTTTTTTTTAATTTCATTGGGTATGTTTTATAGCAGAAAATAAAAAATATTTTTTTTTTTCAAAACTGTTGCTCTTTTTTTTGTTTATAATTTTGAAAAAAAAAAAAACTGTTTTCCAGCATTTAAATATATGGTACTAAAATTCCTACTTTTAGGCCTCATGCACACTTGACAGCTGCTGTTTTTGGCTTCAGGCATTTTTTTTTCTGCAGCCAGTAAACTCCCCAGCATGTTCTCCTATGTGTCCATGCACACATAGGCTGTTATCAACGTTTATTGGCAGGGGGGTTGCTGAAAAAAAATCCTCCAGAACTAGTGGGTTTTAAGAGGAGATTTTCAGCTGTAAAAACGCTCTAACTCTGATGAAAGTGTTTTTGAGCCATAAGCTTTTGTGGGAGTATAGTTTTGCTAAAAAAAGAAACAAAAAAAAACAAAAAACTAAAAAGCGCTAATGGCGTTTTTATAACGTGTGCATGAGGCCTTAAACCCATTTTATGTCTGACCAAAAAAAAAAAAAAAGCTAAAAGACACTACTGCAAAAACATTGCAAAACTCATTCTACAGCTAGCTTTTTATAATGGGTGCATGAGGCCTTAAACCCATTTTATTTTTGACAAAATGTATTGTCAGCTTAGATTGTGGTATATGTCACACTCGTATTTAATATGTAGTCGTACGACCAATAACAAACTGTGATTTATGGACAGTAGGAGGAAGCAGACAAAGAGGAGGTTCTTGGTTTACAATATCAAAAGAAAATGTATGAGCCAACAGCTAGCTATTTATTTGACATACTAATAAAGAAAAATATGTATGAGATCTTCATATCAAAAAATTGTAGTAGTAGTTTAAACGCAAAAAGCAAGCATCCCATTTTATAGTTACAATGTTAATTGTGGATTTTTTTGTTTCTACCACGGCCATGTAAAACTTGCCAGGACAGAAGTGTAGACTACGGTTCTATCTTGTTTAGTAGTATTTGAGTAGATTTGTCTTTATGTATTATCACTGTAAATAACAACAATACATCAATCCTTAGTCATTCTTCACTTTATAAAACATGTCAGACATTTTTTTTTTCTTAGACGTCAGAAAATCATTGAAAAGGTTCATTTTCAGTAACTGTCTGAAGCATGTTCTGGCAATGCCTTAAGCCCCGTACACACAATCAAAAAATCGTACGAAAAATACCGCTTTCAAAGTGATAATTGGATCATTAGTACACAGCTTTCGAGAGCCGATCATGACAATTCGACGGATATCATCCGGTCGGTCATGCACGAGATTCGCATGCAAAAAAAAAAAAAGACGATCATTCGTCCGATAATCTCATTGTGTGTGCCAGGCATTATCTATGAGAGTGACTTTGTTCAATTCAATGCTGTCTGAAAACTGTAGCCTGGAACTTGAACTTTTTGTCTTTTTTTTTTTTGTATTGTTAAAGTGTGAATTTGTAATCAAAGGAATATATACTCATGACCAAGTCTCAAGGAACAATGTAACTGAAGGATCTGCAAAATGTTTTTTTTGTTTGTTTGTTTTTTTTAATGGTTTTAGGTTTATTTTTGTTTTTAACAGTTATACAAAAAATTATACCTAAACAATTCATTGCAGATTGCCAACAGGTTAATAATGGCATACAGAGTTAGGCTGCATTCACACAGGGGCGACCAACTTTAGCGCAACTTTACTAGGCGATTTCAGCGCAACTTCATGCCAGGCGACTTTGCCTGTGGCCATTAAGAGCAGGGAGGGAGGGGTTGCCCTGGATAAATTCACTGTAAAGTCACTTCCATTTAGATGGGGGATCCGACTTGGAGGCGACTTCTATTCAATTCTATGGGCACAAGTCGGATAGAAGTTGTGCAGGAACCTTTTCTGAAGCCGATCCGACTTCAGTAGTGTACATTAAGACTACTCCCATTCATTTCAATGGGATTTCAAATGTCAAGCGACTTGGGGTGACTCAAGTCGGAGAGCAAGTCGCCCCTGTGTGAATGGGCACTAAGCTTCAATTTAAACACAAAATGTAAATGCAGATGTAGTATGCTGCAAGATTTGCTGCAGGTCTTGCATTGTCTTTCCAGAAAAGAGAAACATTCCACATTAAAAAAAAGCTGCAACCACGCAGACTGCAGCGGGAAGAGTTAAGGTTCAGCCCCTCCGACTCAGGCCACCCAGCTAGTCTGAAAACGCACTGTCCTGCATTCCCAATGGATTTCCTATCAGTCAGCTTTGGGACATTTTACATAAACATTCCCCTCCAAATGACTAAAGGCTCCTTTACGTTCAAGCAGGGCGTTTCCTTGGCTTTCATTTTTAAGGCATTCATCAGAAGAATATCTGTGTATTTGATTACGCTCGCCCTCGTTGGGGAGAAACCACACTTATTTTCAAAACTATTTCAATTCATCAGTTTCAAAGTGCAGGAGAAGGAAATAGATTTTCTGACTGCAGTCCCATTCGCTTCAGTGTAAGCAAAATCAAAAAGGGATTAGGAGTTTGTTTTATGTACACAATATGTTAAAAGTTATAAGTACAGCCTAAGTAATCAGAGTCATGCCTTGGAATGAGAAGGTGATTTGAAATGAGCTCTGTGCCAAGTACCTAATCAGTAAAGCACTCAGTAGGAGATTTTAAGCAATATTGAGCTCCTATTTATTCCCCATGAATAGGACAATTATCCAAGCTGACAAAATTAAATGCAATGAAAATATGATCATACTGGCAAGCACATTTTTTATTCTTCTTTGATCACTAGCGGAACATAAGTCAAAGTTGTAAGACAACAATATAGAACAACAATTGCTAATAGAATATCAGATACCTATATATCTGATATGGAACGCACATGTAAACCTAAGCCAAGAAAAGCAGCTGTGCTTGGGCAGGTGGTTCCGTATTTATGAAGTGTATCTCAGATGTCATCTGTTTAAGAGGTAACCAAATACTGTTTTTGTTAAAGTTCACAATTATGGACTTATTAGATCCTTTCCATTCATTCTGGGCAAAAATGTGTTCTTTATATGGATGCTGCGTTTTTCTTTTGACATAATTGGATTACATTTTAACCAGTCCATATTAATGCGACATTTAGCAAAATTGACCTGGTCACAGAATTGTAGAAAAGGCATAAAATAATATAGTACACATATTATATAATGTAAAGAAAAATCATATGATTCAATGTACCCTATATAGCAATATTTGTAAGGCCTCATACACACGGGCGTATTAAAAAAATAAGCAAAACGTCGGGCCCGACGTCAGGGAAAAATTGGCGTTTTTTTTCGGCGTTTTGCATCAGCGTTAATGCGAGTCAATAGGCGTTTTAAAAAAATAAAAACATTCCTCTGATATTTTTTAACCTAAACACGCCGGTTATTGTCAGTATGGCGTTAGTGAGCGTTTTGACGGCTTCCCATCAAAAACGCCAAAACGTTACAGCCTCGGAACGCGCTGGCCGTGGGTTCTACTTTCAGCTCACTAACGCCAGCGCCATCTACAGCTCAAAAACGTCAGTGTTTTTTTGGGGCCATTGAATAACATGGAGAGCTGTAATAAACGCTAAAAACCATGGCTGTAAAAAACGCCGGTGTGTATGAGGCCTAAGAGCTAAACTATGAAATATTACTTAGGTATGAGTCCATAGCTGTGTCTGTCCAAGATGGAGATTGACAGTATCTCAATTAGGGGAAGAGGGGGGCTTTAAAAGATCTGATGTTGGGAGAAGCCAAGGAATGTGAGGAAGTAGAGAAGGGGACGCATTGTTTAGCATTTTGGAAGGTTTAGAACACATGTATCAAACACAAGGCCCGAGGGCCGAATCCAGCCCGCCAGGTGGTCTTTGCACCTCTCCTGCAGCTGAGGCAACCCCCTCATCTCCGCCCCCCATCTTGTCTCAGGAGTTGGCAGCAGAGAGGAGGACAGAAGGCTGGTCTCTGCCCCGCCGAGTCTCACCAGTCGGAAGCAGAGAGGAGGACAAACTCCTCCTACAGATCCTGCACTGCCCTGTGCAGTCGCAGCACTCCATCTCCACCAGCCCTGATCTTAGCATTCAGCAGTCTCCGGGAGCTGACTCCAGCCCTCTTTCAGATCCTGCACATTCTGCTTCCAAGCTCCGCCCCAATCTTCATTCTGCCAGCAGCACAAGGTAAGGGGGGGTGCACTGTGATGTAAGTGGGGGAACTCTTGACTTCTGATGGTGGGGGGGGCGACAGGAAGTTCTGATGCAAGGGGAGGTGGAGAGCTCTGAGCATCTGCTTATAATTATGAGAATAATACAATTATATGCTAACTGAAAAGGAGGGTTGCACACTACTGGAATCATCCACAAGAAACTTTATTGGAGACCGCTCAGACAGAACATCATTGCAGAGCCACGTCCTGTCTGAGCAGTCTCCAATGAAGTTTATTGTGGATGATTCCAGCAGTGCGCAACATTCCTTTTTAGACTTGCATCACCTTCTACAGGAGTACGAGTGGGTTCCATGATGCTCTGCCCCTGCCCGTCACAGCTTAAGTTATTGCTAAAACCAGTAATATTTGAATGCAGAGGCAATTATTTATTATGATAAAGAATAGCTACATTTACAAAGTCTAAGTTACCATTCACACAGGGGCGACTTGCGCTCCGACTTGAGTCGCCTCGAGTGACCCCAAGTTGCTTGACATTTGAAATCCCATTGCAATGAATGGTAGCCGTCTTAATGTACACTACTGAAGTCGCTCCTACTTCAGAAAAGGTTCCTGTACTTCTTCAAGGCGACTTCTATCCGACTTGTGCCCATAGAATTGAATAAAAGTCGCCTCCAAGTCGGATCCCCCATCTTAATGGAAGCGACTTTACAGTGAACAGAAAATAATTTATCCAGGGCAACCCCCTCCCTTCTCTGAATGGCCACAGTCGCCTGAAGTCGCACTGAAATCGCCTAGCAAAGTCAAGCTGAAGTCGGGTCGCCCCTGTGTGAATGCAGCCTTACAGACACAACCGGCCCTTTGACAGCATCTATAATGCTGATGCGGCCCGTGATGAGATGGAGTATGACACCTCTGGTTTAGAGAATGTCTACGGGGGAACTGATATTGCCTTCATTCAGGGGATAGTTGATATGGGCAGGGGATGACTGTTGCTATACATCAGTCAGGTAACTGTGCAAGCATATACATAAAGGTGCATCAATCTTGGAGTCAGCAGATGTGGGTGTGAATGCCAACAAGGAGAAGTTGTGTTGATGTTAGTCATATCACTGTAATGAATTGGTGGGGGTGATACAATATGTGCAAGCTCCATCACAGTTTTGGGAATTTTTTTGGCTCAAGGTTAGATGTGAGTGCCTTCACCTGTTGTAGAGGGTTCAGGAAATAGTGCACATATTTCTCTGATATATAGATATTTGCAACATTAACATCATAACCTTCAATGAATCAAAAAACAAGCTCTGCCTACTATACTTTCTTTTTATGCTCCAGCCATAGAAAAAACCTTGCCATTTACTTCATGTGACATTAGTGATTGAAAAGAAATGCTTTCATTGTGGATTCAGACATTTCAGATTATGTTTTTTTTTTTTTTTCAAAATAGCAAAGGCTAAGGATTCATACCTAAAAACGCATTCAGCAAAGTCATATTTAACCTGCCAGTAACAAACAAAAATGCAAAATTGGTTATGTATCTTTGTGTGGAAAAATGATTTTTTTATCACTGTAGTCAATGTTTATTCTAGGTAGAAATGCTTTATAGGGGTGAGAGGTCAAAAGAGCACAATGATGGTGGTGGGTGGACTTACAGAATTTTTCTTTTCTAGTATACAGAAAAATGCCACATATTCATAGATGTTTAGATGTATGTTTAGGGCCCTTTCACAAGGGCTTTCCGTGTAAAGGATCTGTTTTTGCTCAGCTGGGATCACTCCGCTGATCCCCGCTGAGTCGACGGGTGACAGCTCCGTCTCCGCTCACTGGGCAGAGATGGAACGTTCAGAGCGCCGCTCTCCTCTATGGAGATTGGATGAAAACGGATCACCTGTCCCTTTTCTTCCGATCCGCTCTGATTCTACAGACGGATAGAAAATAGGTTTCCATCCGTCTGGATTTCACGGACAGGACCGGATCGGAGAGCGGCAGATGTCAGTGGACATGTCTCCGCTGACATCCGCTGCACCATAGGGCTGCATGAGCGTCCGTTGAGGTCCGCCTGAAAAACAGACAGGAGGATCTGAATGGAAAGCCCATGTGAAAGGGCCCTTAGCAGCACCATCTACAATTTAATGGTGGCAGTGTCAGTGACAATGGTGCTGGTCAAGGTAATTCATAATGAAATCTATTTATTTAGTAGCAGCTTGTTGTTTTGATGGCCATGAGACCAATAACAGTGATGCTGTTGACCAGACAGGGAGACAAAAAAGTATTCTAGACCAAGTTAATGGTGGCCAATGGCATTACTAATAGGATCCAACAGGGAGATGTACATTTGCCCTCCCTATTGGTTGTGTCATTATGCTCGCCTGCCCTCATATGGTCCTTTCATCCTGACCACCATTGCATCAGATTAAAACAGGCCTCTATTTTTTTTTCTCCAAAAATACAGCCTTTGGCACAGATAATGGAAAAAGATCGTCAACTATGTTAAACAATTATGTGAGGGATTTCAGCCAAAACAATGTTTCTCGCTCTCTAACTGCATTGCTCGACACAGATTGAGCTACGTTCACCTCACTTACATACAGAACAGTCTGTCTCACCCAAAGCTGGCCATCAAAAAAGTCACATTAGCGCCTATGTTCTCACACAGTGCTGGATTTACCTACAAAAAGCACTGACATTTCAGTGCCTACCCCCCTGCCATCAGCAATAGTGTTCGTTTTTTGCATCGATTGGAAAGGGATTAGAACACCGGGTCAGGATTTATTGATGTCTGTGCCCCCGTTAGGGAGCTTCACCCTCTCTATTTTTCCTGTTTACCTTAATCATCGAAAGTGAAAGTAAAATCCCAAATTTTGGGTTGACACCAGAAATGTAATAGAGGGGAAACATTCCAATGTGGACACAGGACAAGCGAAGCTTTGCTGCTACAGTGCGGGCCGGTTGCGTAGAATCACATATATATACGTGATTCTCCTTTTCCAGGTAAGGGGCGCATGGGTTGCTGGCACACACACAGCACAAGCCGATCAGCTGGTGCCGGTCAATGGATGACCGCCAGCACTCGCTGATCGGTGAGGAGGAAGACAAGGCAGAGCTCTGTCAATGTAAATAATACAGACCACTTTCACACTGAGGATTTTTCAAGTGCTTTTGCTTTAAAAAAAATGTGCCTGAAAAGTTCAAGAAAAATGCTTCCCTTTAAAATCAATGAACGCGTTCACACTGGGGCGGGGCGCTTCCATTGCAGTAAAAAAAATTCTGCTTGCAGCAATTTTGGAGCATGTTTGGGGAGTTAAAAAATGTGCTGCGTTTACAAACCATGAGAATTAATTTCTGGCGTTTTTTACAATTTTTTTTTTTTACTGGTAATGGCGGCGATCTGCGTTTTTTATCAGGACTGTGATAGTGGGGCAGACATGTCGGTCATTTTTGACACTTTTTTGGGACCAATGACATTTATACAGCGATCAGAAATTTAAATATCCACTGATTACTGTATAAATGTCATTGGCAGTGAAGGGGTTAGGAGTGGCTAGTCGCTCACGACCGCCAGTAGGTAACTGGCCGTGGTCGACTAGCCGAACACGACACACACACGGTCGTTGGG
>BLSH010368058.1:119512-129923 GCA_018402905.1 Glandirana rugosa | reverse complement strand
CTCTGGTGTGCTTTATCCCAAAAACAAAACTTGGCAGCCGCCATTAGGGGTTGTGAACAGCAGCACCCGGGAGTTCCAGTTCACATGCAGCTGTCCCCCTCGTATATATTAAACCGGATCAACGTTCCCTGCTAGATGTTAGTTCTCCTGGAGGTCCAGGGGCACATTCTTGAACAGAAGTAAACCAAACTGTGTTACAAACAGTGGCGAGCAAAAACAGGCCGTACATAATCTGGGCCTGTGAGCTGAGGCCTCTGGAAGAGTGGGCCCCCTTCTGTGAAGGCTAGGCCAGCCATTGCATAAGGACATGGAAAAAATCAATACATCCAGGGGGGCAGATTTTATCAGAGCAAAATAAGAACCTGCCGGGTCTCGGTAAGAGAGCATCAGCCATACAACCATCACTGCCCCCTGTAAGTGCCCGCCAACACTTCCAAGCGAAGGATAAGAGAACCGTGCTGTGTACTTCAGCCTCTGGGCAGGGTTTCCACCCAGCTGGATGCTTCCTCTGGCGACGTAAAAAAAAGACTGTTTCACCATCCTGTACTCTTAGCCGTGCAGGGAAGAGCATACTGTACTTTATTTTCCGGTTGCGAAGGTTCAATTTCACGTGGTCAAAGGACCTCCGGAGCTTCTGGGTTTCAATGGAGTAGTCTGGAAATATCATCAGTGTGGCTCCCTCATGACGTAGCTCCTCAACCTTCCTGGCCTCACGTAGTACTAGGTCTCTATCCCAAAAATTCAGCAGTCTAAAGATGAATGTGCGTGGAGGAGCTCCCGTTGGCCCACGGGTAGCAGGCATCCTGTGTGCCCTCTCCACCACAAAAAAATCAGAGAACCGGGCCTGGGGCAAGAGGGAGCGCAGCAATCGCTCCGTAAACGTTAGGGGTTCAGTCCCTTCTATTCCTTCAGGGAGGCCCACAATACGGAGGTTGTTCCTCCTATTGCGATTTTCTGCATCCTCCGCACGTCCCTCCAGGGCCCTCATTTTAGTGCGGAGTAAATAGAGGCAGTGTGTTCCTGGAGAGTGTCCTCTGCATCTCCCATGCGGCGTTCTGCCTCTGTAAGGCGAGCGCGGAACCCATCCATATCCCTTCGGATGAGGCCGACATCCATCTGCACCGATTCAAGCCTGCTAGTGAGGGCAGTCTGGCAGGTGTTGATGGCTAGCATTAGTGCATCAAACTGAGATTGTTCACCCAGTCCCAGGCCGAGTCTGAGAAGCCATGTTGTGGCCTGCAGTAGAAAGTGCCGGGGATGCCTGTGCTGCAGTAGAAAGTGCTCCCGCCCGGAGGGGTGCCGGGGATGCCTGTGCTGGCTTTTTCTTTTTCTGCGAGGAGCGGGTGCCGTGAGAAACCCCGAACCTCCCTCTGGACATATCTCGCTCCCTGAAGGTATCCACCACCTTAGGATCCAAGATTGAGGGCCACAACAGCAGGGAAAGACATAAAAAACTGAGGGTTATGCAGGAGTTCCTCAGCTACACATCCACTCCGTCGGCCATCTTGGACACGCCCCCCCGTATTGGATATGTTTAATAGCAGAAAGTAAAAATACTGTTTCCACCCCCCGAAATTTTCAGTATTTTTTCATTTACAGCGCAAAAAATAAAAAAGCCAGCGGTGATCAAATACCACCAAAAGAAAGCTCTATTTGTGGGGGAAAAAATATATAAATTGTATTTGGGTACAGTGTTGCATGACCGCGCAGTTGTTAGTTAAAGTGACGCAGTGCCCAAAAGCAAAAAGTGGCTTGGTCATGAAGGGGGGTAAATCTTCAGGAGGTCAAGTGGATATGCATGGTATGGAGCAGCAAAAGCAATCATATAACTATATTAATCGATATTAATCAGATATTGGACAACTTAATGTATTATGTGCCAGCTTTCAACATGTAGCAAACATACGAAAAGCCAGAATACATAAAAAGACAGAAATATTACCACCCCTACAGTGAACATAACAGTGTTTGCATCAATGATATAGGAAAAGTAGCAGCTCGACGCCAGTCTCCCCCATATGTAAACTTTGCAGTTGTGAGGTATGACATTGCACTGTTCATGTTCTGGGCAGATAAAATCAGGGCAAAAAAAGGAAAAAAAGTGGCATGCAGCCAAAGCACTACATGCTGCATTTCAACAAGTGTTTTTTTTTTTTTTTTGTTTTAAACAAAGCTGTCAAAGCCAGCTGTAGATACAATGTGCACACATACTGCAGTCTCTAATACTGAATGTCTTTACATGGGAAATGGCTCACATTTGAGGCCAGTATGATACTTTAAATAAAACGTTAATTTAATGCAAAAGTCTAACTCTTTTCTTCTGTTACCTATATTAAATCATACCGACAGAACTGTAATTTCAGGGATCGGGTTAGGAACTTTTCATATTAGATGCTTTATCATAAATTTTGCATGAACAAGAGAAAATCAACGAAAACACAGAAATCTTGCCAGATGCACTTTCATTTTGCCATTCCTGTCAATAGTATTCTTTCAAAACGCAATGCAACACATTTAGCCCTTGCAACGCCAGAGCAGTTTTGAGGTTTTCGCACACATACTGTATACAAAATCGCTAAAGATTACTTCATATTACCAAAACATTACATTTTTTCTAAAAGCAGAGCCCCAGAGAATAAAATCGTGGTTGTGCAATTTATTTATACACTAAAGTTAGTTTTAGAGCACACAAACGCAATATATTAACCGTTTTTTGGTAAAAAAATATAAAAGATGAGTTTGTCAATTAAATAGATACCTATCATGCTAAGCCTTAAAACTGTGTGTGTCATCCCTCCATTCCTGGGTATCCCCTTGGACATAAGAAATTAATTGTGGGGAGAACCCCCCCTCCCCAAAATAAGGATGTTATATTGGGACCATGTAGCTTCGTTTTACGGCGACAGGTCGGCTTTTTCCCGCAAATAGCCGTAGCTGTATGTCGCTCGCGAGAATGTCTGGTGTGGGCGCACGTACGCTCACTGACTAGAGGGGGAGTCAATCAGCGGGTGGGGTGGACTCGATGTCCGCCGGCCACACGCGATCGCTCCCGAGACAGGCAGAATGGGGATCTGCGAGTGTAAACAAAGCAGATCCCCCTTCTGACAGGGGAGTTGAGAGAGATAGTCTGTTCCCAGTGATAGGGAACAACGATCTCTCGCCTCCTCAAGTCAGCTCAGCCCCCATACAGTTAGAAACACCACAGAGGGAACACATTTAACCCCTTGGTTACCCCTTCCCTGTCAGTGAAATTTATACAGTGATCAGTGGCTATTTTTAGATCTGATCGCTGTATAAATGTTAATGGTCTCAAAAAAGTGTCAGCAGTGTCCGATCTGTCCGCCGCAATGTCGCAGTCCCGCTAAAAATTCCAGATTGCCCCCATTACTAGTAAAATATATAAATAAATAATAAAAATGCCATAAATCTATTCCCATAGTTTGTAGATGCTATAACTTTTGCACAAACCAATCAATATACGCTTATTGTGATTTTTTTTAACCAAAAATATGTAGCAGAATACATATCGGCCTAAACTAAAGAAGAAATTCGTTTTTTGACTTTTTTTTTTCTGGATATTTATTATAGCAAAAAGTAAAAAATATTGGGTTTTTTTTCAAAATTGTTGCTCTTTTTTTGTTTATAGCGCAAAAAATAAAAACCGCAGAAGTGGTCAAATACCACCAAAAGAAAGCTCTATTTGTGGGGAAAAAAGAAGGACTTCAATTTTGTTTGGGTACAACGTCGCACGACCGCGCAATTGTCAGTTAAAACAACGCAGTGCCGTATCACAAAAAGTGCTCTGTTCTGGAAGGGGGTAAATCCTTCCGGGGCTGAAGTAGTTAAAATAAAGTTTTATAAAAAAAGAAAACGGTGCACCCATGAAACACTGACATACTTTGGTACAATACATTTTACATAGGTGATGCTTTCAAAGCCCCTACAGGTCATCAGTTTAGAGTTAACCATGACTAACAGGCCTAGAATTATTGATCTCACTCTGGCATGTACGGCAATATTTAAGATGTGTAGCACAACCAATGTGTGTTTATGTTTTTAGGTGTGTGTTTGTGGGGGCTCAATTTGTTTTGTTTTTTTCACTAAACTTTTAAATCACATAGTGGATCAAAAATCCCCTGTGATACTATTGTGTTGTGACAGGTTCCCTTTAATGAGCCATCAGGTACGTCACCTACCCTCCAGTGAAACGAACAGACCACACATCACACTCCATTAGGTTCTTCTCTGGTCACAGCAATCAAAGAAAATGACAGCCGAACTTGGAAGTGATGTAATGAGAACAACTGATAGGTTATTACTAAGTAGGGTGGAACAGTGAACAGATGTTGACCAGTCTTCCACCCCTCTACCCAGTGGTACCCACCAAGCCGGTCCCGGGTCCTCTGTTTGGAGATGTGGAGCACTGGAAACATGGCGAGGGGGGTAGACAACTGGGACACCACTTCAAAAAAATGCTGTGTTTTGTCAACTCATTACTGGACCTAGAAGTTAAGTGCTTTTTTGTGATAGATCAGCTAGTTTTTTTATACTTGCAAGAATATAAAAGAGATAAAACATTTGAATATTCACACAATTTATTGGGTGACGATTCTCAGCTCCTTTAGTGCATCAGCCTCACCATGTGCTAATTTTTTCATACCATATAGAGGGGTGCTCTCATTTTGGATGTACTGTATGTACAAAAATGAGACCAGAGTATGATAACTAGGCATTGATTTTTACATGCTATGTCAACTTCCAAGTACGTTGCACAAAGTTCAAGGATAAGTTCACCTTTCACAAAAAAATAATAAATGCACATTTTTTTGCAAGTATATTCATACAGAGAGCTGTGTGAAGGAATGACACGGCCGTGTGAGCGGAGCCCTGCAAAACCCTGAAAACAGATGGAACATGTTACATGATCCCAAAGGTGAACTTATCCTTTAACCACTTGTCGACCGCAGTCTGACAGCGACAAGGTGGTTCGATATCGCAAACCGCCATCATACCGGCGGCTGCGACATCCCTCACTGTGAGCGCGCTCACTGTGTTCGGGGGGCCAAGGAGCAGGTAGGGCAGACACGATCGCCGCCGGCTACCCGCGATGCCCCCCCCCCCCGCAGTGAAAGAACGGAGGTCCGTGTAAGTAAACACGGATCTCCGTTCTGTCAGAGGGGTAAGAGCTATGATCACAGGCTTCCTGTATATGGAAGCCGTGATCACAGGCTTCCTATATATGGAAGCCGTGATCACTCCCTTCCCCCAGGCAGGGCAGCCCACATACAGTTAGAACACACCCAAGGAACACAGTTAACCCTTAGAGCGCCCCCTCCAGGTTAACCCCTTCAATACCAATGGCATTTACACAGTAATCAGTGCATTTTTATAGCACTTATCGCTGTATAAATGCCAATGGTCCCAAAAAAGTGTCAAAATGGTCCGACCTGTCCGCTGCAATATCGCAGTACCGCTAAAAATTGCAGATCGCCGCCATTACTAGTAAAAAATAAAAACCCCAGAAATTTGGGGGTTTTTGCAAAATTGTCGCTCTTCTTTTGTTTATAGCGGTGATCAGAAATGACGCAGAGGTGATCAAATACCACCAAAAGAAAGCTCTATTTGTGAGAAAAAAAGGACGCAAGTTTCGTTTGGGTACAACGTTGCACGACCGTGCAATTGTCAGTTAAACTGACACACATTTGGTAAGCATTGCATTGCAGGCAGCTAAAGGATACTAAGCTGACTGATGTTCACACTGCTGAGATATAGCCAGAATATGCGCTCCAAGGGTCAATCACCATGCTTACCTGTCTATGTCTATGCCCAATGGATTGGCTGGTCGCATAGACAATGGGGATATGCCTTTATTTCTGTCTGTACGCATATCATAATAATTCATTTCTTCCACCCACACTGCCGATAGATCCAAAATACCTAGAAAAAATATATTCATTCATACAATGTATGAAAATGGCTGCAATGATAACCTAAGCTGAATACATTTGAACTTGAAATGGGGAGAGACAACCAAATGATGTGCGTGTTCACAAATATCACTATAGTGACCCTGTGTGCCATACTTGCATATAATAGACAATTATAATAGTAAAAAAAATATTTTTTTGTTTACATTTTTCTGCTAATGAGGTAAAAAGAGACAGTGGGGTTGATTTACTAAAACTGGAGAGTACAAAATCTGGTGCAGCTCTGCATAAAAACCAATTGGCTTCCAGGTTTTAGCCCTGGGTCACATTGATGCTACTTTGAAATCGCTGAAACTTCGCTTGAATCAGTGTTGCACCGATTGGAACAGTGCCACTGCTGCCAATAGGCTGCGACTTGTCATGCGATTTGATCTCTCAAATTGCATGACAAAATAGCTTCAATGTGAACCTAGGCTTAGGGTCCTTTCCCACGAGCAGACCATTCAGGTCCGCCTGTCAGTTTTTTAAGCGGACCTGAACAGACGCTCCATTGTCCTCTATGGAGCGACGCATGTCAGCGGTGACATGTTCGCTGACATCCAATCCGCTCCGATCCGATCCGATAAACACCGACGGATGGAAACCCTATTTTCCATCCGTCTGGCGAATCGGACAGGCAGTCCGTTTTCATCCGAACACCCATACAGGAGAGCAGAGCTCTGACAGGTCCATTTCTGCATGGAGTACAGAGACGGTCCTGTCATCCGGCGGCTCAGCGGGGATCAACGCATGGATCCCCGCTGAGCAGCGGAGCCCATCCGCTGGTGTGAAAGGACCCTTATTGTCAAAGCTTAATTGAACAAGCTGAAGTTAGAAGCTGAATGGCTATCATGCACAGCTGTACCAGATTTTGCACTCTCCAGTTTTAGGCTGGCCATACACTATACAATTTTTTTTAGATTTACCATTTTACAATTCTACTGTCAACTGTCAGCTACATTCTTTGAAACATTTAGTAATGTGCAGGGTTTTATAACAAATTTACATAGAACGGGGAGCCGAATTGGCACCACGTCCATATATTTAATTAATAAATAATTGAGGGTTTTATACCAGTCCACAAAATTGACTGTTGATACAAATGCTTTACTGGCAATTTCATTTCTGCTGGTTCTGACCTACATAAATAGAAAATACTATAAATACCACAATTATGCCCTGTATACTAACGGCTCTAGGTTTTTACCTTCATGCATTCTATGGATTAAGGTAAAAAAAAACCCTTAAAATGGATGTAAACCCGATTCATGAAATTTGAGCTGGGCACATATATCTGCAGTGTTTTCTTATCGCTCTTAAAAGCACATGTCTCATGGCTTTCTCCTGCTCCGTGCCTCTGTTATCAGCCTGATAACTTCTGACAAGTTCTCCATCAACTGAGATAAAACCAGTCTGAATTTTGTGTGGAAGGAGGTTGCTATAAATAGATTAGCAGACAGCTAAACTATTCACACAACAGCACATGATAGTTTCTGCCTATGTGGAGAGGGGGTGTATGCTTTTCCTCCAATCAGCTGTCTTGGCTGTGTGCTCAGACTTCACACTCAGTGCTGAACAGGAAGAGAAAATCTGTAACACCACCTGAACATTCTAAAGAATATATAAAGCTGAAGACAACAGATATACATGTAAAACGTATATAGGGAGATTTGTTTCATCTCTGTGTATCATCTGAGTCTGTTCACTTCACTGGGTATATATGAGAGTTTACATCCACTTTAAGTATGCAGCTCCGCCCCGCAGCCCCCCCCCCCCCAATACTTACTCTAGTCCGATCCAGTTGCTCTCCCGGGTCTCTGTCTCCTCTTTGGCTGTGAGACATTGGCTCCCAATGCGGTCAATCACAGCCAGTGAGGAGGGATCGGGGCGGGGCGGAGCCGTTTTGTGTGCCTTATGGAGAAACAGAGCGGGGCTCAGGAGCGAGCATGCACAAGTGCCCCCCATAGGAAGTGGTTTGCTATGGGGGCATTTGGAGAAGAGGAGGAGCTCAGAGCGCCAGTGGGGGACCTGAGAAAAGAAACCATTGCACAGAGCAGGCAAGTATAACATTTGTTTTTTAAGTTTTACCTTTAATATCACTTTAACCCCTTCCCACTGACACCTGCAAGCCCTATAAAAGTTCTAAATGCCAGGAGGCAAAGGCGGGCACTTGGGTCATGGGACCGCCGTAATTGGTTCCTACAGCGGTCACATGATCGGAAAGCTCCTGATCGCAAGTATGCATCAGGAGCTTTCCAGTGCCTGCCGGCGACTGTGACAGGAGTGTGCAGAGCGAGCGCTCTCAGCACAGCTTCAGGTTTAAACAAGGTACCATATATGCAGCCGCTTGATGTGAAGGCCCACTCGCTGAGAGGTTGCATATTTGCGTTCAGCAGGCAGCAAGAGGTTAAGTTCAACAGTAATACTATAATGATAGAGAAATCTGACCAGAATCTAACTTGAATTCTGTACTCTAAAACTAACCAATGGCATAATAAGTACATCTTTAAGTATATGTACTGTGTTGATGGGGGTTATTTAAATTCATTTGAAGTTACTTACCAATTTTGTCAGGCTTGAGTAATTTAAAGAACACTGTTGAGGTTCCCCTTCCCCCTGATTTTGTGGTAACGATGATGTCCCCTTTGTCATTCTTGTCCTGTCCAACACGGCAAACTATTTTACTGGCAGAGATCCATTCTGCAGTCAGCAGACAGTTGTGTCCACAGATGGTCAAACCTACAGAGTAGAAGATAAACACGTAAAAAAGGGATAGTATAAAGCATTATTGTACATTTTTTGTTTCTTTGAATGGTGTGTTTTATATCATTGCTATGATCCAAATATTACAAGTAAATAACATTTAAAAGGGAAAAATACAGTTTACAAATTTAGACTGAAATCCAATCTCCAGCCAAACACGCTTGTGTTTTAGATAGAATGGGGAAGGGTTAGAACATCTGTCAGGTTATTATTGATTTCTGTGACTCCATTGGGGAGATTTTCCATCACCACCTGTTCCTGTGATACTTGGAGCAAGAAATGAGGAGAAGCAGGGTTATCAGGACAGAACAACACAGACTAGAATACAAAGCCTTACATGTTTCCTACCATTTAGGTGCCTATAGCTGTGTTAAAATTCATAACTGTATTAAATGTGTCTGCCTGACTAAGTAGAATACTGCATTCCAGACAATATTGAGTGTTGTACTCCATTCTGCTTTTGACAGGTACCCGTTCCCACTTCCAGCTCAGTTTGCCATGCCCCCGGCCTTCCCCTTCAGCCTTCTGGGACACTTCACAGGTCCCAGAAGACCGTGGCCCATTCACAAAGTGCAGTAGGCTGCCATTTTACTGGAGACCAGAGCAGTCATTTTCTTATTGAGAACTCTCCCCTTTCCTTTTACCTCGTACACTCAAGAATATTGGAGGAATGATTGTCGTTTTTTTATTTTTGCATGCTAGTCTCATATCGAAAATGAAGAGGTTACCCAAATTACGAAAATTCTCGCACGACAGAATACAACTTCAGAAGTGATCTAATGTGTTGTATTATAATCTATTCTTTTTCGTTTCCAAGCATTCAAAGTCTTCTGATTTTCTTGGACAAAAACTATACTGATTAACCACTTTAATACTATGCACTTAGAACATTTTACTACCAGACCAATTTTCAGTTTTCAGTGCTGTTGCACTTTGAATGACAATTGCGCGGTCGTACGACGCTGTACCCAAACAGATTTTTTATCATTTTGTTCCCACAAATAGAGCTTTCTTTTGGTGGTATTTGATCACCCCTGCGGTTTTTATTTTTTGCACTACAAATAAAAAAAGACCGAAAATTTGGAAGAAAAAAGAAAAAATTCTCTATTTTTGTCACAAAACTTTGTAAATAAGTACATTTTCTCCATCACTGGTGGGCACTGATGAGGCTACACTGATGGGCACTGATGTGGCAGTACTGATTGGCACTGATGAGGCGGCACTGATGAGGTGGCACTGATGATGAGGCACTTATATGCAGCGATGATGAGCACTGTTTGGCGGCACTGATAAGCAGCACTGACGGGTACTGAGAGGTGGCACTGATATATAGCACTGATGGGCACTGATATGCAGCACTGACGGACACTGCTAAGCGGCACTGATGGGCGAGAGTCATGGGCAGTCACGACGAATAGTCACGGCGGTTTGTCACGAGTAGTAGCGACGTATATTCACGGAGTAGTAGTCACGGTGGAGTAGTCACGGCGGAGTAGTCACGGTTAGTCATGACGGTGTAGTCACGGGTAGTCACATCGGAGTAGTCACGGGTGGTCACTACCTCTTTTACATGAATAAATGTTTCAAAACACTGTTTTTATCTCTTAAAAAAGAAAAAAGAAGGTTTAAAAGCCAGAAAAAAATAAACATCACGTTTTTTATTTTTGGCGTCCCCACTAGTT
>BLSH010368058.1:103512-118421 GCA_018402905.1 Glandirana rugosa | reverse complement strand
GAGGTGGCACTGATATATAGCACTGATGGGCACTGATATGCAGCACTGACGGACACTGCTAAGCGGCACTGATGGGCACTCATAGACAGCACTGATTGGCACTCATAGGCGGCACTGGGCACTGATAGGTGGGCACTGGTAGGTGGCAATGGTGGGCACTGATATGCGGCACTGGTATGCATTGATAGGGGCACTGGTGGGCACTGATAGGGGCTCATTCCCTGGTGGTCTAGGGTGGCATCTGAAGGTGGCACTGAGTGCCATCCACACTGAGCACTATGTCACTTACCTGGTGGTCTAGGGGGGTCTCCCTGGTGGTCCAGATCGGCTCCCTGGTGGTCCCTGGTCGGCTCCCTGGTGGTCCTGGGTGGGCACATCCCTGGTGGTCCCTGGGCAGGCTCCCTGGTGGTCTAGGGTGGCGATCCGAGGTAGGGCTGTGCTGATAAATCATCAGCACAAACCCTCCCTGTCAGGGATGCAGCCGATCGGCTCTCCACTCCTGCAGACCTGAGTACAGGAAAGCCGATAAAACAGCTTTCCTGTGCTACACTGTGACCAGCCGTGCTTGGTCACAGCTGGTCACATGGTAAAGTGCTTCGGATCGAAGCGCTTTACCGAGATCGGTATTGCGGGGGGTCAGACTGACCTCCCACACCACCGATCGCCGCGATGCGCGCCCCCCGGGCGCGCGGCGGCTCGTTATCCTGAGGACGTCATATGATGTCCAGTCAGGATAACTAAGCCACTTCCCAGCCGTCATTTTGAATACGGCGGTCGGGAAGTGGTTAAAGGAAAATCGTATGAGAAAAATTTTCTAGATAATTTCGGATGAACTGTCGTGATTGGCTCTCGAAAGCTCTGTACTAATGATCTTCTACTTTAGTGTGTTGTCAGCCTACATAAGAGGAAATTCCTGAACAAGGACCTTCATTGCAAGATCATCAGATAATATTTTAAGGAAAGTTTCAGATTTAAAACTACTGAAAATGACTTCTGGAATTCCATTAAAATGTTAACGCTTATATAAGATTTTTAGTGATTGGGTTTACATATACTTTAACTTCTCAACACAGCCTAATTGGAAACAGAAAAGCCAGCTTCCTAAGTGACAGATGATGTAAGCTGCCAACAAACCAGGTAAATGAAAGGAAGAGCAGGTGGGGGATGAAATCTCTGAGATCAGCCTATAGCGTGTCTAGGTGAAGGGAATCCGCTACGAAACACCAGTCATCCATCCTCATACATTTCATGGAATAATGTGTGGCACCTGACCTACCATACTTTTATAGGACCCTGGAAAATCTGTTTAAGTAATAAAAACACACAGATAGGAGGTAAATGGCTTTGCTGAAATGTATCTTTAGCAGCGTTCTCACCGACACCTGTATTCCGTGTTTAGTCATCTTTGTAGCTGAAAGATCATTGCGCTGTTAATAACCAAATTTTGGGATCGCCATCCCACGCTACCTTTAATACATAACTGATTAATGAGCGCATGAGCTAAAATTACATAGGGCGCGACAGGTTCATGTTACAAATATCCATGTCTTCCTGCAAAAGGATTTCAACAAGCTTTCACAAATGGGAAACTGACACTCTGTACCGTCATTACATGAATGCTTATGTCTGTAAAGCTTGTTATTACTACAGTTGTCAAATGACTTCTATTTCCCACTGCCCGATGAGCGATCATTGCATTAATTTGCTGTGAAGACAAAGCATGTGTGTACTATAAAGTGCACAACTGTTACTATTCCAAGCTTTTACTGGAACGGCTATTGGAAAGAGGTGAACAAGGCACATGTACAGGCAGCAGTAATAATCAGAATGCTATGAGCACCGTGTCAGTTCTATGTACTGATGGATAGAAGCGATATTTAGACATCCCATAAAGAGAAGTGAAAGTTTAGCACCAGGTAACTATTGAAGTAAATCATTGAAAATTATAATTATACCCAGGGAAAAAAAAAAATCACTGGTTTCTTACTTTTTTTTTTTTTTTTTTGCGGAAAGCTGAAAAATATCTATATAGTCCTAGCTCTCAGATGACCATGAGAGCTACCCTTTCAAAAGTGATATTCACCCACCACTTTAACTACTTTACCCACTTCAATACCAGGCACTTACCCCCCTTCCCGCACAGACCAATTTTCAGCTTTCAGCACAGTCGCATTTTGAATGACAATTGCGCGGTCATGTGACACTGTAACCAAACAAAATTTTTATAATTTCTTTCCCACAAAAAGAGCTTTCTTTTGGTGGTATTTGATCACCTCTGGGATTTTTATTTTTTGCGCTACAAATAAAAAGACCAACATTTTTTAAAAAAAACAACTTTCAGTCACAAAACTTTGTAAATAAGTACGTTTTCTCCTGATGGGCACCAATGAGGCTGCACTGACGGGCACTAATGAGGCAGTACTGATTGGCACTGATTAGGCGGCACTGACAATGTGGCACTTATATATGCAGCACTGATGGGCACCGATAGGTGGCACTGATGGGCAGTCATAGGCGGCACTGATGGGTGGCACTAGGCACTGATAGGTGGCACTGATAGATGGCACTGTTAGGCAGCAGTTATAAGGAGGCACTGGCAGGCATCACAGATGGTAACAGCCATCCATATTGCACATTGTGTGCCCCTTACCTGGTGGTCTTGGGTGGGCTCCCTGGTGGTGGATCCTGTGTGGGCTCCCTGTTGGTCCTGGAAGGCGATCCTAGAGGGGGCTGCACTGAAATAATCAGGGCAAACCCCCCCCCCCCCCCGTCAGGAGAGCCACCAATCAGCTCTCATCTACTCGCATCTGCAGACGCGAGTAGAGGAAAAGCTGATCCAAGGCTCTTCCTGTTTACACTGTGATCAGCTGTGATTGGTCACGGCTGATCACATGGTAGAGAGCTTTTGACGGAGGTGCTTTACCTAGGTCGGAGATGCGGTGTGTCAGACTGACACACCACCGATCGCCACTCTGCGCCGGCATGTTATCTTGCTGGACGTCATATGACGCCCAGACAGGAGAACGCAACCACTTCCCGGCCGTCATTCTGCATGACCAGTGATTAAGACCAGGCTTTTTCTGGCAATTTTTGTTTACAAGTTTAAATCAGTATTTTTTGCTATAAATTACTTATAACCCCCACATATTATACATTTTTTTTTTTTTAGCAGAGACTAAACATCCCTTGTAATAGAAATAAGGATGACCAGTCCTCTTTATGGAGATATTTGGGGTTAAAAGCAAAAGATAACAAAAATAACGTTGACCTTTTGCTTTAAAAAAAAAAATTGTTTACTTCCACCCTGGACCAGAAGTGATGTAATGGTGTAGTTCCAGTCCTCCAAGGCCATAGAGGTGATCAAAGATGATCTGCTCTTTGATCACCTCTTGGACCAGCTGGCGGCACCATCAGATAATTTCTCAGACGAGCCAGAATAATTGTAAAGCCAGAGAAACACGGGCGAGCCACAGAAGGGGGGTACAGCCCCTCCCACCGCTTCTGAAAGCGTTCCAGCAGCTCATGAGCCGCTCGGACCACTTTCATGAGAAAACCAGCCGCCGACCAAAAAAAATAAAAAAATACCAGGGTTATGGCTGATAGCTTTAGCCATACGTATTGCAGTACTGAAGTGGTTAAGGGATGTATTTATAAAAAAATTAACAGAGCTGTTTGTTTTGTGAAACTGTACATACATTTGTTTTGTGTCAATACTAGCAAAATCAAATGTTACTAGTCTATTTTCTCTCCAGGTCGGATGTTCATCATGCATAATACTGCATTATGGCCACTACGGATTATGTTTAGATTCAAATGTCAAGGCTCAAACCACAGAAAACACAAGCAGTACTGCATAAGATTTAAAGCCCAATTCCAAGCACAAGAAAAAAAACAAAAAAAACCTTTGCCCCTCAATCCTCCCACTCCCCAGCGCACACACACTGAAAGGGTCTAGGGGTGGAGGGATAAAATGTAATACTTACCTTATTCCTCGCTCCAGCAGGCTCCCTCTATCTGTACAGCCGGTCCACTGAAGCCCCCTCTCTAAGCCAGCCCATAAATTAATCCGTTTTTTTATTCAACTTGCAAGGGTTAAAATGTTCATTTACGCCTAGGGTGCCAATAGAAACTAGAGTTAGACTTACCAGTAACTCTTTTCTGTTTTTAACTGTTTCTAGGAGTCATCCAGGACAGCACTAGAGAGAGATAGGCACCTCCCCCGAAGGCAGAAAACACATCACAAGACTTTAAATGGAGGTCCTTGTCCGTTCGCCTTCAGTCTTTAACCGAGAACTCCCCCGGACCCCAACGGTTTCTGTAAGAAACAAAAACATACTCGTCCAAAGTTATCACAGCAAACAGGGAGGGAATCCCTGCTGTCCTGGACGACTCCTAGAAACAGAGTTACCGGTAAGTCTAACTATAGTTTTCTCTAGTCGTCTGTCCAGTACAGCACTAGAGAGGATCAGCGAGATCTTACCGGATTAGGGGGGGGACTACCGCCTGAAGAACCTTTCTTCCAAACGCCTGGTCTTGTGCAGAGATAAGGTCCAGTCTATAGTGTTTAATGAATGTTGAGTAGCTTGACCATGTTGCGGCCCAACAGATCTGTTCCGGTGTGGCTCCAGCTCGCTCAGCCAAGGAAGCAGATAGCGCCCGAGTGGAATGGGCGATAGAGAAAAAGGACACCCCTTCCCTAAAGCTTTGTATGCCTCCACAATAGCTTGCTTCATCCAACGAGCAATTGTGTTTTTTGAAGCTTGGAAACCCGTTTTCTTCCCTGCGTGTAGCACAAACAGGGCATTAGACTTCCTAATTTCCTTGGACATTTCAAGGTATTGTAGGGTACAAGCCCTCACGTCTAATTGCTGGAACTCAACTTCCTTTGGGTTAGTTGGAGATGCTGAAAAGGAAGGCAGAACAATCTCTTGGGACCTGTTATGATCGGATGCCACTTTGGGCAGGAACCCCTGATCTGTGCGCAACACCAGCCTGTCATCAAAGATCTGGAGAAAGGGCCCTTTCATAGAGAGCGTCTGCAATTCGCTCACCTGCCTGGCCGTCATGACGGCCACCAAAAAAGCTGTCTTGAGGCTAGTCATCCTCAAGGACAGGTTTCCTTTTAGGGATAGCGCTATCCAACCTTGTAGCACTATTGACAGATCCCATTTAGGGAGAACTTTAAAAGGAACTGGTCTAATTCTTGCCAGCCCCTTGAAGAACCTACTAATAAGAGGATCTAAAGCCAGGGGCTGTTCCAAAAACACTGAAAGCACTGCCACTTGTACTTTTAGTTACTGATAGCCAGCCCTTGATCCGCGCCCTCCTGTAAAAACTCCAGGACGGCCGGAATTCCTGCTGCCATCTTTTTGGCATTTAGAAAAACACAAAAAATCTTCCAATATTTGGAGTAAATGGCCTGGGTTACTCTATTCCTGCTTAGCAGGATGATGTTAACCACCTTATCTGAAAGCCCCTTTCTCTTCAGGAGGCTTTCTTCAGATACCAGGCCGATAATTTCATGTTCCGGACCTTCGACATCGGGACCGGTCCCTGAGAGAGAAGGTCTTCCCTTTCGGGGAATAATAGGGGAGGCTCCACTGCCAGATGCAGTAGCAGGGAGAACCATGGTCTCCGTGGCCAATATGGGACCACAAGGATCATGTTGGTGTTTTCCTGCAGGAATTTTCTTAACACTCTGGGGATGCGTTTGAATGGAGGGAAGGCATAGGCCAGGTTGTAATGCCACACCTGGGCTAAGGCATCTATCCCCTGAGCTCTTGGATCTCTTTCCAGTGAGAAGTAACTTGGGAGTTTGGCATACTCTTTGCTGGCAAACAGGTCCACCTCTGGGCATCCCCATATTTTAATTAGTTGCCGAAAGACTTCCTTGTTTAGGGACCATTCGGCTTCCAGCACTGGACGCCAGCTCAGGAAATCTGCCAGACGGTTGTCTACGACTCTGGGGTGCACCGCTGAGATTGACTCCAAGTTCTTCTTGATCCACTGGAACATAATGTTTGTCATGTGGATCAAAGATTGACACCTTGTGCCCCCTTGCTTGTTGACATAAGACACCGTTGTCTGACACATTGTCTGAGAGGACTTGTACGTGGTGTCCTTTTATGTCTTGGGAAAAAACCTTTAGGGCTTCCCAGATTGCCCGCAGTTCCCTCCAGTTCGCAGACCTCCTGGAGTCTGCCTTGGACCAACGCCCTTGTGCCACTTTGAGACCCCAATGGGCCCCCCATCCCCAGGCACTGGCATCCGTGATGATTTGGATGGACACCAGAGTGATCCATGGAAGGCCCCGGACCAGGTTCGCCTCGTTCCTCCACCACCACAAAGACCTCTTTGCCTCCGTGGATAGGCGGAAGGTTTTGTCCAGGGACTCCTGAGTCCCATCCCAGCTTTTCAGGATTTCTGCTTGTAAGCGCCTGCAGTGGGCCATGGCCCAGGGGACTGCTGTCATCGTTGCTTGTAAAAGGCCTAGGCCTGACATTGCCGTCCGAACCGACACCCCGATGTTGGTCTGAAGAGACGCTGCCATGGCCTTCACCTTTTCTACCTTCTCTCCCGTGAGGAAGACTTTCTGCTTCACGGAATCCATCATGAATCCTAGGTAACGAAGCGACTGGGATGGTGTCAGGTTTGATTTTTCCCTGTTCAGCAGCCACCCCAAGCTCTCCAAGAAGGAGACTGTTGAACTCAGGTCCTTCTCCAGCTGGTGCTTGGAGGGGGCAAAAAACAAAAGGTCATCCAAGTAGGGGATGACCGCTATCCCCTTTAGTCTAAGGGGAACCAGAGCCTCCGGCAGGATTTTCGTGAAGATCCTGGGGGAGGACCAGAGACCGAATGGGAGGGCCCCAAATTTCAGGGGGTGAACCTCTTTTCCCCATCTGATCGCGACCCTTAGACATTTTTGAGATTCTTTGTGGATGGGCACGTGTAAATATGTGTCCCTCAAGTCGAGGGATGCCATAAAACAGTCTGGGGGGAGAATAGCTTTTACCATCCAGATAGTCTCCATCCTGAACCTTTCGTAAACTATCCATTCGTTTAGGTCTCTTAGGCTTATTATGAGGCGGTACTTCCCCGATGGTTTCTGTACCATGAAGACGTGCGAGTAAAAACCCTGGTTCACCTCTTCTTGAGGTACCGGGACCAGTACTCGCTGGTCTATCAGGTCGGCAATCGGCGCCTGCAAGGCCGATGCCTTCCGGGGATCTCTCGGAGGGGAGGTCACCAATAGCCTTGAGGGTGGCGACCCTTCCAGGCGAATCCGATACCCTTCTCGGATGATCCCCTGAATAAATTTGTTTGGGGTAACCTCTTCCCACTGTAGGATGTACTGCTCCCACCGGGATGGAATCACTGAGGTTTCTGGGTTTTCTTAGGAGAAGAAAGGAGGACACTTCTCCTCTGCTTCCCTTTCCCCCACTGCCTCTTTGTGGCTGTCCCTTTTGAGGTCTCCGCCTGAGCCCTTTGGGGAAGAAAGAAAGTTTTGCCGAGGCCTTTTTGTTTTTCACAGGAAAGGCCTTTTTCTTATCTGCTGTTCGGACTAGGACTTTGTCCAGGTCCGGACCGAACAGGAGATCCCCCTCAAAAGGTAACCCGCATAGCCTAATATTAGAGGCCGGGTCCCCTGCCCAGGATTTCAACCATAAGGCTCTGCACGAGGAGTTTACCAATGCTGCAGCTTTTGCGGACATCTTTACCGCTTCTGCAGAGGCATCTGCCATATAACCAGCCGCTTTCTCTAGCATTGGCAGGGAGTCTAAGGTCTCCTTTCGTGAGGTACCCCCTTCCAAATGTGACCTCAGTTTGTCTAACCAAACTTCAAGGTTTCTGGCAACGACAGTTGTGGCCATTGTCAGCTTAAGACTAGCCATAACCACTTCCCAGGATCGTTTCAACAGGACCTCCATCCTTTTGTCCATGGGCTCTTTCAGGACCCCCATGTCCTCAAAGGTCAGGTCTGTCGATTTTGCACACTGGGAGAAGGCTGCGTCCAGCTTTGGAACTTTGTTCCATACGCAGGAGGGGTCCTCACTAAACGGATACCTTCTTTCAAGACTCTTAGGAAAGAAGAGCTTCTTTTCAGGCTCTAACCACTCTTTTTTGATGGCATCTGAGAGTGCACTATGAACCAGAAAAACCCTACCCTGTTCCTCTCTCAAGGACTGGTACATCCGGTCACGCAATGATAGCTCTGCCTGCTCTTCTTTCATCTCCAAGATCTCATAGATAACACCCAGCAAGGACTCTACTTCCTCTAATGAGAGCTTGTACCGGGGTGACCTTGATTCCTGGGCTGCAGTGTCCCTAGAGGAAGATGCTACACTGAGTTCCTTGAGGGAGTCCAGGCTCTCATCCCATTTTCTCGTCCTCCCTTGGGGGAGGCGCTTCCGCTGGCTGTTTAGGGGTTTCCAGGCCTGACAGCATGGATCTAATGCCATAATTTCTTTCTGGACTTCAGAAATTAACTCTTTACATGCCCCCGTCGCCTCCTTATAAACCAGCTTGTCTATACAGAGCTTGCATAGGGGCTTGTTCCATCCTTCTTTAAGTTTAACCGCCCAAGACAGGCACTTCTTCTGTCTCCTAGGCTTCTCTGCTTCTTTAAGCTGAGGCTGAGGGTAGAAGGAAAGACAAGAGAGGGACAGGGGCTGCCATCAGACCTAGTGCATCAATAAATAGGCTACCATCACCTTCACCATTGTGCACCCCTTCCCCACAGCCAGGCTCCGAACTTACAGGCCTTTGCCAGGGTCCGGTGCCATCTAGGGGGTAAGGGGAGGAACCCTGGGGTGTTCCTAACCCTTTGGCTGGTCCTCCCCCCTCCACCTTCCCCTTCCCAGCTAGGTAGGTCCACCACCCACCCTTGTGCTTGCCTACCTGAGCCGGAGCCGCACCGCTGCCACCATCACTGGGCCTTTCCTCCTCTTGCAGCATGTCCACAGTCTTCCTGGGTTTCTGCGCTAGGAGAGGGACCGGAGCTGAGCACCCTGCTGGTGTAGCGGCGTCCCTTTTCAAAAAGGACCACCATTCCGGCGTCCACGCCGTTGCGTGACCCGGAACCGGAAGCGATGCTGCGGGGACCCGACTTCCTTCCGGCAACGGCGGCCGAAACTCAAGGTCCGCCCGCCCCCCCCAACACACACATTGCAGTTGTTGGCCACGCTGGGAGCATGAGTCCTCCCCGGACTACTAACCGGAAGGAAGCGCCGGTCTGCGACCCTCCTCTGGGGCCCGAACGGGGCCTCCCAAGCACCTGAAGGTACCATGCTATCCTGCCTTCGGAGGTGTCTATCTCTCTCTAGTGCTGTCCTGGACATACAACTAGAGAAAAGTACTTTCACTGGTACCCAATGAGCATTTAACCCTTAAAGCTTGGGGGTGCCCCACTGTAAAGGTTATGTTTTTTGTTTTCCCAAGAGTTCAAGCAGGTAGCAGAATAATTACACTGAGATTCTGGAAGCTCCCTCTAGTAGCTAATCTCCAAATCCCTACATCTTATACAATATCAAAATCATGAAAGGACAAACATGTAAAAATGTGAGATACGTTAAAAATCAGTATGAACATTAAAACATTAATGCACACATATACTAACTTTTTCTAAAGCTAAAGATAATATACTCCTATGCCAAAGTCACCACGCCTGTACAATAAAGATGTCATCACAGCACCACATGCTATAAATTATTGCTCCACTTTCCGGAATCACCACATGTGCTGGACATATTATTTCTTCCTCCGCTGTAGTGGTACCATTACAACAAGTGCTTAAAAATTGACAATTATTCGAAAGATCAGTAAAACATAAACGATGCTTGACAAATATACCGTATGCAAAATTTTACTCCATCAAAAATGAAGATAATAAAATATTACTGATACAAGTCACACACATATGGGCAAAAAAATCTAATATTAAAATGAATCAGCAATTTTAATGGGAATGTAAATATTAATCAAGGCAAACTATTATGTCATTATATAGTAAAATAGGTAACAGATAAAAACATAAAATAGAAGCAGAATAATTCAAAGCAAAATAATGATGGGAGTCATAGTTCAAAGACAAATTAAAATTAAAGCCCAACAATAAAAATGTAATATACTGCAGCCTACCAGTCCATAGATGTGGTATCTGCATTACTTTTATTCCTTTTTTTTCCCCATAATTTTTACCTGGTCAATGACATCACTGGGTGACCCTGCCCTTAGTTTTCTTTAGCTGCTAGGACCCAGAGATGCCATTTGGTGAAAGAGAAGCGATGGGATCAAAACGTGTCTCAGCATGGAAAGTCTCTCGCATTTATGTCCTCATGTATGTTTGTGCCATGGTATTTGTCGGAAGAAAAAGTTATTTGACTAAGCCTCAGTTCACACTGCTGCGGTGCAGGAACCCTGCAAATTCACTGCGGGTTCCCGCATCGCATGTCTCTGAACGGCAGTTCACACTGCCATATGCGAACTCTGGGGAGTGTCAATACAATGTTAATGACACCCCCAAATCAGTACGCATATCACACTGCGAACTGAAAACTCGCACAGGAATCGGATCACATGGTGTGAACCACCATGCGATCCGATTCTAACCCTGCGAAAAAAAAGGGTCCTGTGTGAGTTTGCGGTGCGAATTCAGCCATACAATCTCTATGGCTGATTTTGCATCGCACAGAGATCGCACATGGTTCACACTGCAAAGCGGCGCAAAATCATATGCGATCTCTGAGATCGCTGCAGTGTGAACCCAGCCTTAAACATGTTTCAGCAGGCGTCAGGTTTTTTTTCTTTCAGTGGGTCAGCATACAACGTTCATCGTAACCGATGTGGACCTGCATCTTTGTATGACCAGTTTGACGGTGGACATACATCATGAGACCTTTCAGGTTTTTTTTAAAGGAATTATCAAAATTGTGCTCGTGTTTTTTTATTGTGTACATTTTTTGGTGAATGAGAAGGGGTACCACGTACCCCCTTACCCATTCACATGGAGGGGAACAGTATTAGTCCTATTGTTAAAGAGGGCTTTTAGATTCTGATAACCCCCCCAAAACTCCTACAATCAACGGGCCAGGGTTGTGGGAAAGAGGCCCTTGTCCTCATCAAACCTCGGCTAGCAGCTGAATGTGCCGACAGTCACTGGTTGTTAGGATGTCAGCAGGTGTCGGGTCTCTGCAACCAGTAGCCGTGAGCAGGAGCTGTTGTAGCTGTGGTAGTAATACCACTGCTAAATATTTCAACTCTCTTTTTTTGTGAATGGACTATAATGTAACATTGCATTTTTTTTATTTGTTGCGTATACTGTATTTAATGGTAATGAACTGAGGTGGATGTAAACCCGATTCATGATATTTGAGCTGGGCACATATATCTGCAATGTTTTCTTATCTCTCTCCAAAGAACTATGCCTCTTAGCGGTCTCTTGCTCCGTAGCTCTGCTATCAGCCTGATAAGTTGTCACGCGTTCCCCGAGACAAGTGATAGAAGCGTGTGATGGGGAGGTTGCTATAAATAGATTAGCACACTGCTTGTCATCTAACAGCAGAGCTCTGTACATTGCTTTCATCCTTTGCCTATTAGGAGAGGGGTGTGTGTCTTTCCTCCAATCAGCTGTCTTGACTGTAATGTTCCAATGATCCACTTCCAGAGGTAACCAGGAAGAGAAAAAGGTTAACACAATCTGCACTTTCTAAAGAATATATGCAGCTGAAGACAGCAGATATACATGTAGTACTTATATAGGGAGACTTGTTTCATCCCTGTGTATCATCTGAGGCTGTTCACTTCACTGGGTATATGCGAGGGTTTACATCCGCTTTAAGAATCATTCTAGGCATTGGTATATTATACTGTTACATTGTTCCAGCTTGGACCAATGTAATTATGTACAGTATATACCATACCTGGCCACTTGCTTCCAAGTCCTGTGCCGAGTGGCCAGCCTGAAGCATTGTGAACACAGGAGGTTGGCAGCGACAATTAGCTTGTTCAATTAAAGGAGTTGGGTTTTTATCTTAATGTATTCTACGCATTAAGATAAAAAACCTTCTGTATGTAGCAGCTGCCCTCAGCCGCATCTCTGTCCAGAGATGTTCACGAGTCCCTCGGCCGCTCCTCTCCCTCCTGATTGGCTGAGACACAGCAGCGGTGCCATTGGCTCCCGCGGCTGTCAAAGTCAGTAAGCCAATCAGGAGAGAGAAGGGACAGGGTCGAAAGGCAGCTCCGTGTCTGAATGGACACACAGAGCTGCTGCTTGGCTAGTGTGCCCCCATAACAAGCTGCTTGCTGTGGGGGCACTCTATAGGGGGGAGGGGCCAGGAGCAACGAAGAGGGACCTGAGAAGGAGGAGGATCCAGGCTGCCCTATGCCAAACCAACTGCACAGATCAGGTAAATATAACATGCTTGTTATTTTAAAAGAAAAAAAAAAACAAGACTTTACAATCACTTTAAGCTCTGACGAAAAACCTGAAAGCTGATTGGTTTCTATGCAGAGCTGCACCAGGTTTTGCACTCTCCAGTTTTAGGAAATCAACCCCTATGTTGAACATATGTATGTCTGGAATTATTCTTTAACCATTTAACAACTGCCCCATAGCCAAATGACAGCTACAGGGCGGTTGCTTAATTCTGGGAGGATGTACAGTGACGTCCTCCCATAAATGCGCGCATCCGGCAACATCCGTGACCGGACTTGGCGATTCAGGGATCGCCAGCGGTCTGTTACCATGTGATCACTCCGTCACATGGCGGGGCGATCACATGTAAACAAACCAGTGGAAGTTCCAGCTTTTCTCTCCCCTCTCTGCACCAATCAGTGCAGTGTGAGAGGACAGGGGGAGAGATCAATGCAGCAGTGCTGTGGGCAGGATCTGTAGTGCCCACAGCACTGCTATGTGCCAGGCTGCACCCCATCCATGCTCACCCACTCAGCCGTGCTCACCCACCCCCATCCGTGCTCAGTCATCCTCATCTGTGCTTAATCATCCCAACCATACTCAGTCAACCCATCCGTGCTCAGTCATCTCCATCCGTGCTCAGTCATCCACATCCGTGCTCAGTCATCCACATCCGTGCTCAGTCATCCACATCCGTGCTCAGTCATCCACATCCGTGCTCAGTCATCCACATCCGTGCTCAGTCATTCTCCCTGCATGTTGGGCCTCTGTATGTGGCCAATTGGTGTGCTGGCAGCTGTCCTGTTTGATATTTTTAGGAGCGCAGTATTTCTCCATTTTCGTTTGGTTTACTATGACTATATGCCTATATGCTGTGTGTGAGAAATAACCTGTTAATATGACAATTTTGGGGGGGGGGGGGGGGGGGATCGTAATTTTGCAAAGAATTGTGGGAAAAATTGCGTCAAATATTTCACTATGCCTCTTACTAAATACCTTGGAATGTCAACTTTCCAATAAAGGGGTAATTTGGGGGATATTTGTACTTTCCTAGCTTGTAAGGCTCCATGCGCACTGGATGATCTATATAGTAGTTTTGGACGTCAGATTTCTGGCAGAAAAATGCTGCTTTTAAAACTAGCTTTTAACAGCATTTTTTAATAGCGTTTATCGATGTCAGCGTTTTTCTTTTAACTTCATTAGCTTCCATTGACTACAAAAAAAACTGGATGCCTATAAACAGCCATTTAGCGGCGTTTATTAGCATTTATCGGCGTCCAGCATATTTTATGGTCAGAAGAACGACTCTTGAACACCAATTCAAGGCGTTCAGATAACAGCCCAAAAACGCCACTGCCATTAAACAACAATAAACGTCATTGTGTGCATGGACACATAGGATAACATAAAGGTGCATTTTTGGGCTGTTAAAAAAACACCCAAACAACCATAAACGGTTGTTTATCAGCTTCAGTGTGCATGGAGCCTAAGGGCCGGTTCACACTGCAGCGGGGCGGAGCGACTTTGCGCCCCGTTCACATCTAGGCGAATTGTCAGGCGACTTGAGTCGCCTGACAATTCGCCTCAATGCTGTGCAAATGGGTCCGTTCTAATAGGAGCGAATCGCTTCGCTCCGCATTAGAAAAATGGTCCCTGCACTATTTTCAGGGCGATCTCAGGCGGCTTGCATTGACTTCTATGATAGAAGTCTCCTAGCAAGCCGCTTTGAGATCGCCTGGAGCGCCGCTACAGTGTGAACCGGCCCTTAGGGTCTCAAGAAATGAAATAGGCCGTCAGTACAGCAGGTGTGATCAATTTTGAATGATTGCCACCATAGCTTGTAGACTCTATTACTCTCACACAGACCAAATAATTACACTGATTTGGGTTATTTTTACCAAAGATATGTAGCCGTATAAGTTTTGGCGAAAATTTACAAAGAAAAATTACTAATTTGCAAAATTTTATAACAGAAACAAAGAATGCAGTTTTTTTACAAAATTTTCAGCATTTTTCATTTATAGCGCAAAAAATAAAAAACCTAGTGGTGATTAACCACTTCAGCCCCGGAAGGATTTCCAGCTTTAGGACCGGAGCCCTTTTTGCGATTCGGCGCTGCGTCGCTTTAACTGAAAACTGCGCGGTCGTGCGACGTTGTACCCAAACGAAATTTGCGTCCTTTTTTTCCCACAAACAGACCTTTCTTTTGGTGGTATTTGATCACCTCTGCGTCATTTCTGATCGCCGCTATAAACAAAAGAAGAGCGACAATTTTGCAAAAAAACCCAAATTTCTTACTTTTTGCTAAAATACAAATCTGAAAAAAATATATAAAAAAACATTTTTTTTCACCGTTTTTGGCCGATTTATATTCTTCCTCATATTTGCGATAAAAAAAATCGCAATCGGCGTTTATTGATTGGTTTGCGCAAGCAAACCCATGTTGCAGCGTGCTGGCGCGTCAAAAGTCAATTTCGCTGCGTCGCGGCTTAGCGTT
>BLSH010368058.1:79761-102215 GCA_018402905.1 Glandirana rugosa | reverse complement strand
CGCTGAGTCGCCCCGCAAGTCGGACCCCATTAACTGCACTGAAAATCGCGGTAATGCCCAATGGAGATCGCAGGGGGGGATGGATCGAGATCGCGATTTTAATATGATTAATCGTGCAGCTCTAAGGTAAGCCTATAATAAGGCTTACTTGTAGGTTCTGTGAATATCTCTTAAACCTGCACGGTTTAGGAGATATACAGAGTACTCGCATGTGCCGACGTCATTGGGTACATGCGCAGTGAAGAAATGGGCCGCCATGCCGTTTCTTCACTAACATCGTGCCATGATTGGCGGCTCCCACGCGCATTCGACTCTGGCCAGTCACAGAGTCGGAGTCCGTGGCCACCGGAAGGAAGACGGGCAATGATGGATGCAGCCTGGAGCGATTCATACTAGCCTATTATGCTTTTACTTTTCAGGGTAATAAAGCGGAAGTAAAACCCATCAGGGTTTAGTTCCTCTTTAAGTGTCCAGTGGGCAAGTGGTTAAAGCAGTTGTCTACCCATTTTGTTTACTTTTACCTACAGGTAAGCCTATAATAAGGCTTACCTGTAGGTAAAACGAATATCTTCTAAACCTGTACAGTTTAGAAGATATTCCCTCTCTAATCCGCTGAGAATGCCAATCAGCAGTGTTCAAACTCTAATCAAGAAGTGGAAAATGAGGGGTTCTGTTGAAACCAAACCACGGTCAGGTAGACCAACTACTATTTCAGCTACAACTGCCAGGGAAATTGTTCGGGATCCACAGAAAAACCCACAAATAACTTCAGGACTCTCTGAAAACATGTGATGTGGCTGTTTCAAGACGCACAATAAGGAGGCACTTGAAGAAAGATGGGCTGCATGGTAGAGTCACCAGAAGAAAGCCATTACTACGCAAATGCCACAAAGTATCCTGCTTACAATATGCAGTATGTTATCAAAAAATACTGGAGGAACATTTGCATTTATCAGCCAGGAAGCTGTGCATGGGACGTACTTTGACATTCCAACATGACAATGATCCAAAACACAAGGCCAAGTCGACCTGTCATTGGCTACAGCAGAATAAAGTGAAGGTTCTGGAGTGACCATCTCAGTCTCCTGTCCTCAATACCATTGAGCCACTCTGGGGAGATCTGAAACGTGTAGTTCATGCAAGACAGCCCAAGAATTTCCAGGAACTGGAGGCTTTTTGCCAAGAGGAATGCGCAGCTTTACCATCTGAGAAGATAAAGAGCCTCATCCACAAATACCACAAAAGACTTCAAGCTGTCATTGATGTTAAAGGGGGCAATACACGGTATTAAGAACTGGGGTGTGTAAACTTTTGATCAGAAAAGTTTTTGTTATCATTGATATTCTCTGAAAAATGGCCAAGAAATCATAAATTCTGCCAGGGTATGTAAACTTATGAGCACAACTGTATAAGAAAATGAGATGTGCTGCTCCTCAGCCCTAGACTGGGTTGCCCTGAAGTCACGTGGTTAGTGACGATATGTGCGGAGAGGAGGCAGGTGACGGCACAGATGAAGTTTGATCTGCTACATGCTGGATTTATTGTTACTCACTTACTTGAATGTGATGTACAAGTGATAGCTATGTGAGTGCAATATTTTACTTTTATCAAATTGGTTGTCTTAACATACTACACCATGGCAGTCTATTTGTGGTTTTGAGCCCTTCTTTACAGAGCTTATTTACAAGCGGGTGTGACTATTGGAAAAGCAGATATTTACAGGTGAAGATCACAGACATCCCTAGACATCAATACAACCAGTGTGTGGTGCAACAGACAAGGTAAAACAGTTCTATAATACAGCCCAAAAATTGATATAAAATAAATGTAAAATAAACCTCACGGTCAAAGTAAAAATAACATATATGTAGAGAACCACTTATATTGTGTATAAAAAGGACAGTCAAGTCCAATAAAAAAGTCCATCTACAATGAGTCCATGTAGGGATAGTCCATATACATACCATCCATGTATAATTGAAGGGGAGGAATAAAAATCAATCACATACGATCCCAGAAGCTGCCATCCACAATGAGCTAACCCCAGCTCACAAATTACCTGAGAAAAACAAAAGAAGGGAGGCGCTTCTAAGTGTAATATGTCTGTATGACTTTAATAAAAAAGGAAATAAAAACACTCACAAGGTTAACTGAGTAAAACACACATCCAACATCCGAAGGGATAAAGATGGGGCGGACACCAAACCTCGTTCGGTCCTGCGACCCCAATCGTCTGGCAACACTGTAGATGGAATAGCCGGCTTGCGGCGTGCAGATTCCAAAAGGAGGCTTGGGAAGCAAACAAACAGGTGCAGGCGAGATGGCGTCACCGTTATGCGACGCGTTTCATTGGCTGGCAGGCTCCGATGACACGGGAGGCTGCGCCACTTCGTCAGGCAGATGAGAATGGATGAGATGTTGCCAGACGAACGAACGTCTGCTTGGGATCGCAGGTTTGGTGTCAGCCCCATCTTTAACCTTTCGGATGTTGGATGTGTGTTTTACACAGTTCCTTGTGAGTGTTTTTATTTCCTTTTTATTAAAGTCATACAGACATATTACACTTAGAAGCGCCTCCCTTCTTTTGTTCATCCCTAGACATCAGATAATCCCCAATATTGGGGAACAGGCGTTATTAGACCTATCACATAGGTCTATGAATCAGGTACGGGTACATCCTAAATTCAGTCTGTGGTAGAGCACTGAAAAAGACCATTTTTATTTGCACCACTGGGTACTTGGGTGGTTTATGCCAACAATAAGTTCATCTGCATTAGAGCTGCACGATTAATCAAAATAAAATCACAATCTCGATTCACCACATGCCCCCCCCCCCCCCCGATCTCCATCATGCATCATCGCGATTTTCAGTGCAGTAAATGGAGTCAAACGCTTCAGGGACACTTGGCAATCCGACTTGCAGGGCGACTCAGCGCGACTTGACTGTAATAGCAGTCAATGCAAGCCCCCTTGAGTCTCTCCTATCTGGGCAGACTGCCAAGTCTGAGATCATTGCTGATAAAGGAAGCAAATATATACAATGTTTCTAGTTATCAAAGGAATGTATAGAAGAGTTCAGTTTAACCATTTAAAGACTAAATCTTTTCTGACATTTGTTGCTTACAAGTAAAAATCCAGTATTTTCTGCTAGAAAATTACTTAGAACCCCAAACCTTATATATTTTTTGTAGCAGAGACCCTAGAGAATAAAATGGAGGTTGTTGCAATATTTTATGTCACACAGTGTTTGCGCAGAGGTCTTTCAAACCCAATTTTTTAGGAAAAATGACACTTTCAAAAAAAACCCCCAAAAAACTAAACAGTGCTGTTAGCCCAGTTTTTTTGTATATGCAAGATGTTACTATGTGAGAATCGTGATCTTTATTCTAAGTGAAATAATTGTGATTCTCATTTTGGCTAGAATTGTGCAGCTCTAATCTGCATGCACATAGCCTATAAGGATAGCACTATTGTAGGAATTTGCATTACATCCGTGAAGTGTCAATTGACAGAACATTGTAAGGATTCCAATTTATGTTTGTGTGGGCAATCATCACTGGATCTTTATTCACATTCGTGAAATGGAATGGTGCCACAGTTGGGTATATGGTGGTGGAAGAGAAGACGAGCACTGTCTAGGGAAGACAAGAAGGTGATGTGGCAGAGGGGAGTGAAGAGAAACCACACACATTACTTGGTGTAAGGTGAAAAATGCCTTAAGTGTCAGGTGCCTGGCAATATCGTCTAATGTCATTGCCATGATTTGCACAGCTCACCCTGTAAACCATTCTCCCAGGGTGACATGTCTGATGGCCCATTTAGGGCTCATGCACACTGTAGCTGATAAATGACCGTTTATGTTATCCTATGTGTCCATGCACACATGGATGTTAATTGTCGTTTAACAGCAGTGGTGTTTTTGGGCTGTTATCTGAACGCCCTGAATTACGCTCATAAGCGCCGGTAAACGGCCGTTTATCTGCGTCCAGCGTTTTTTGTAGTCAATGGAAGCAAATTAAAGTAGTAGTAAACCCATGCATTTAACAAGTTAAAAACCAGTCACATTTCCGGCACGTGCCGGAAATGTAACACTCCCATTGGTTGTGCTCTAAACCATACTGTCAAACCATCCAATGGCTGGTGTCATAGCTGATCACATGTGCAGCATCATGGCAGTTGTAGATTAAACAGAGGCCAAGATGGCAGTTTCCTTGGCTGAAAATGATAGGAGGGTTTACTACCACTTTAAGTAAAAAAAAAAAACTCTCAAAAATGCAGACGCCGATAAACGTCCATAAACGCTGCTTACAAAACACTGCAAATGAACGTTTTCTAAGCAGCGTCTCCTGCCCGACACCCAGAGAGCCCAGATAGCGTCCAGTGTGCATGGAGCCTTACACTATATGTGGTAACCTGCGGTTTCCTGCACAACATCAACAAAGCTCACCTCTAGGATATATAGAAAGCAACTGTTTTCTATGTGCCTCGATCACACCACAATGTAATGATGATATGCAGTGTGGGAAAAATGCAGACATGGAGCAATTTTCCGCTGCGCAACTCACAGCACTGTGACTCAGGTGCAACGCAGACCCTTTGAAGTGTCAAAGCAATAAAGCTAATAAAAAAAAAAAAAAAAAGATAGAAAAAGATGTAGAATGTAAACAGGGTGATGAGCTAAAACAGTACATTGCACCACCCCTCACTGCTGGTAGACAACCGACATCAGCCCTGTTGTGGACGAACCCTGAAAGAACCCTGTTAGCACTGATTAGGTGGAGATAAACTGTCAACAGTTGTCACTTTTTAGTTAGGTCTCATGCACATGGGTGTGCAAGGTTATACTATGTAAATGGTGAGTGTATTTATGTGCCCAGGAAATATAGCTGCAGCATACATCCATCCATAGTAATGAATGGGTACATGCCGTACTTGTGCAAATGCATAAATCCCTGAATGCAGCCTGTGTGTTTTCAGAAATGTACATGTGTGCATAAGTTCACGCAAGTATGGCGTATACGAGAGCTGCACAATTCTGGCTAAAATGAGAATCACAATTTTTTTGCTTAGAATAAAGATAACTTTACTGTTTAGTTATTTTTTAATTCATTGAAGTGTATTTTTTTCCCAAAAAAATTGAGTTTGAAAGACCGCTGCGCAAATAAGGTGCGACATAAAATTTTGCAGATACTGCCATTTTCTACTCTAGGGTCTCTGCTAAAAAATTATATATAATGTTTGGGGGTTCTAAGTAATTTTCTAGCAGAAAATACTGATTTTAACTTGAAAGCAACAAGTGTCAGAAAAAGGTTTAGTCTATAATTGGTTAAACCTTCCTCATTTACAGACAAAGTTCATTCCTTTGATCTAAGGCTCGGTTCACACTGCTCCGATCTTGGAAATCGCATATGATTTGCACCGCACTGCAGTGTGAGCCATATGCGATCTCTGTGCGATGCAAATTCAGCCATAGAGATTGTATGGCTGAATTCACATCGCAATCGGAGCAAACTCGCACAGGGACCCTTTTTTATTGCAGGGTCAGAATAGGATCATAACCATGCAATCAGATTCCTGAGCGAGTTTGCAGTTCGTACTGCAATATGCGAACTGAAAAGGGCATGTCGTTAACAATGTATTGACACCTCCCTTCAGTTCGCATAGGGCAGTATAAACTGCCCCCGGAAGGCAAGCGATGCGGGAACCCGCAGTGGATTTTTTGCAGGGTTCCCGCATCGCTGCAGTGTGAACCGAAACTAATGGCCCGTACACACGATCAGAAAATCGGACGAAAAATACCGCATACGATGCGATCGCACGATAATCGGATCGTTAGTACACAGCTTACAAGAGCCGATCATGACAGTTCATCAGATAATATTCGATCGGACAAGCATGAAAATTTTGATCGCATGGTGCCCGGTCGTACGATTTTCGTTTAATCAGTACAGTTGTCGTCTGACAATACAATACAAACACACTACAACACATGACATCACTTACGATTTTTTATTCTGTCGTACGAGAATATTCGTGACTTTAGTACACTCTTCCGATTCGATCTGAGATTAGCATGCAAAAAAAGATGGACGATCTGTCGTCCGATTTTCGGATCGTGTGTACGGGGCATTAAACGATTAAAAGATACTTTGTTTATAGTTATCTCCCAGCACTGAGCAATGTTGATAAACATTTGACAACTTTTTTTTTTGACAGCTGAAGCCCCTTTCACACGGGCGTTCCATTCAGGTCCGCCTGTCTGTTATTCACGCAGACCTGAACAGATGCCCCATTCTCCTCTATGGAGTGACGGATGTCAGCAGTGGCATGTCTGCTGACCTCCGTCGCTCTCCAATCTGATCCGTGCTCTGTAAAGTCAGACGGATGGAGACCCTATTTTTCTATCAATCTGGGGATCGGATCGGATGACAACAGGCAGATCCGACCCCATAGAGGAGAGCAGCACTCTGACAGATCCGTTGCCGCACAGTGAGTGAAGACGGATCTGTCATCCGTTGGCTCAGCAGAGCGATCCCCGCTGAGCAAAAATGGACCCCACACACGGAACTCCCACGTGAAAGGGGCCTGAGTGCGTAGAGAACAGCTCTGCCTTTGTTACATGAATGAATTGTATAAATGCTGCACAGAGATCGTGAGGGCGCTGAATTGAGATTGCGATTTTTTAACAATTAATCGTGCAGCTCTAGCGTATACCCGAGTACAGCCATTCATTACTATGGGTGGCTGTGTGCTGGAGCTGTGTCTCCCGGGTGTGGGAAAATGCCCACAATTTACATTGTATGCCCTCACTAGACCGTGTAAATATGATTTTAAAAAGTACTGTATATAGAAACCCAATCACTAAAATATTATATAATCTTTAGGCTTCTTGCATAGTGTTGCCTAAAAATGAAGAGTTTTTAGACAGAAAGACTCTCTTTCTGTTCTCTACTGGTGTAAATGCAGATCATTGTTTTCAATGTGCCTGTATGCAAAGGCGCGTAAACATACGCTGCATATAGGTCAGTGAGACAAAAAAATTATACAGAAATCTGCGTTGCCGGTAAGTAGTTTTATGTGCATATACACGCATATGCCACACTCCAGAGGCGTAACTAGAACCTTCAGGGCCCCAGTGTAAGAAACCATGACCTGCCCGGCCCGTCCCACTGATTCCAGAGCCATTTACTCCCATCGTGGGACCCTTTATTACGGTCCCGCAGTGTGCCACCATTTTGCCATCTTGAGGTTCCTCCACGGAGGTGAAACTTCTTAGCCCAGTGGCCTTTGAGACCATGGTAGTTCCGCCACTGGTGTCAGTTTTTTATTTTTGTTGTTTTCATTTTTTGTTATTCTTTACCACTTTATTTTATTTATTTTTTACAATTTTATTTTTTATATATTTATAGGACCCCTGTTGGGGGCTTTGGTGAACTATCAGGAGTCTAAACAAATAGATTCATCAGTCCCTTTCTCTGCAGTCTCAGCTGCACATAATGAATGAACAGGAATAGCTCTGTACAGAGCTTCCCATTCATTCATAAACTGAGGCATAGTACAGTGTCTTGAAAAAGTATTCATACCCCTTGAAATTTTCCACATTTTGTCATGTTACAACCAAAAACGTAAATGAATTTTATTGGGATTTTATGTGATAGATCAACACCAAGTGGCACATAATTGTGAAGTGGAAGGAAAATGATATATGCTTTTCAAACTTTTTTATAAATAAATATGTGGAAAGTGTGTCATGCATTTGTAATCAGCCCCCTTTACTCTGATAGCCCTAACTAAAATCTAGTGGAACTAATTGTCTTCAGAAGCCACGTAATTAGTAAATAGAGTCCACCTATGTGTAATTTAATCTCAGTATACAGGAAATACAGCTGTTCTGTGAAGCCCTCAGAGGTTTGTTAGAGAACATTTAGCGAACAAACAGCATCATGAAGGCCAAGGAACACACCAGACAGGTCAGGGACAAAGTTGGGAAGCAGTTTAAAGCAAGGTTAGGTAATAAAATATCCCAAGATTTGAGCATTGTTCAATCCATCTTCCCAAAAACATGAAGAGTATGGCACAACTGGAAACCTACCAAGACATGGCCACCCACCTAAACTGACAGGCAAGGAGAGCATTAATCAGAGAAGCAGCCAAGAGGCCCATGGCAACTCTGGAGGAGCTGCAGAGATCTACAGCTCAGGAGGGAGAATCTGTCCACAGAAAAACTATTAGTTATGCACTCCACAAATCTGACCTTTATGGAAGAGTGGCAAGAGGAAAGCCATTGTTGAAAGAAATTAGAATAAGAAGTCCTGCTTGCAGTTTGCGAGAAGCCAAGTAGGGGACACAGTAAACATGTGGAAGAAGGTGCTCTGGTTAGATGAGACCAAAATTGAACTTTTTGGACTAAAAGCAAAACGCTATGTGTGGCAGAAAACCAGCAATGCACATCACCCTGAAAACATCATCCCCACTGTGAAACATGGTGGTGGCAGCATCATGTTGTGGGGATGCTTTTCTTCAGCAGGACAGGGAAGCTGGTCAGAGTTGATGGGAAGATGGATGGAGCCAAATACAGGGCAATCTTAGAAGAAAATCTGTTAGAGTCTGCAAAAGACTTGAGACTGGGGTGGAGGTTCACCTTCCAGCAGGACGACCCAACAGCAATTAAGGTCTGGCCCAGTCAAAGTTCAGGTCTAAATCCAATTGAGAATCTGTGGCATGGCTTGAAAATTGCTGTTCACAGACAATCTCCATTGAATCTGACAAAGCTTGAACTATTTTACAAAGAAGAATGGGAAAAAATGGCACTCTCTAAATGTGCAAAGCTGGTAGAGACATACCCAAAAAGACTTGCAGCTGTAATTGCAGTGAAAGGTGGTTCTACAAAGTACTGACTCGGGGGGGGGGGGGGTGAATACAAATGCACACCACACTTTTCACATATTTGTAAAAAATTTTGAAAACCATTTATCATTTTCCTTCCACTTCACAATTATGTGCCACTTTGTGTTGGTCTATAACAGGGGTCCTCATACTATGGTCCTCCAGTTGAACTACAATTCCCATCATGCTCAGTCATGTCTGTGAATGTGAGTTTTACAATGCCTCATGGGACTTGTAGTTCCACAACAGCTGGAGGGCCGTAGTTTGAAGATCCCTGTAAATCTATCACATAAAATCCCAATAAAAAACATTTGCGTCTTTTGGTTGTAACATGACAAAATGTGGAAAAAAAGAGGTATGAATACTTTTTCAAGGCCCCTTCCCCACTCTCCATCCTGAAAGATCCCCCCGCAACAGCCAGTGGGAGGGGGAGGTGAGGGAGGGGCCAGGGAAGCACACAGGGATAGGGAGGCGGTAGGAGCTGCATGTGGAGAAGAAGCGCACATTCAACGGCTACATGGAGGAAACGGTTCCTCTACAACAGTGTTTCTCAACCTTTAACGGTGAAGTACCCCTGTCTCGAGTAATTTCTATCATTTGGGTGTCATAGTTTGTGTGTGTGTTTGTGATGATTTTTGTTTGTGTGCAATATCATTGTATGTGTGCATGCCGCAATGACAGATACACACACACACACACACACACACACATACAGGTGATACTCGAAAAATTAGAATATCGTGCAAAAGTTCATTTATTTCAGTAATGCAACTTAAAAGGTGAAACTAATATATGAGATAGACTCATTACATGCAAAGCAAGATAGTTGAAGCCGTGATTTGTCATAATTGTGATGATTATGGCTTACAGCTCATGAAAACCCCAAATCCACAATCTCAGAAAATTAGAATATTGTGAAAAGGTGCAATATTCTAGGCTCAAAGTGTCCCACTCTAATCATCTAATTAAGCCATAACACCTGCAAAGGGTTCCTGAGCCTTTAAATGGTCTCTCAGTCTGGTTCAGTAGGAATCACAATCATGGGAAAGACTGCTGACCTGACAGTTGTGCAGAAAACCATAATTGACACCCTCCATAAGGAGGGAAAGCCTCAAAAGGTAATTGCAAAAGAAGTTGGATGTTCCCAAAGTGCTGTATCAAAGCACATTAATAGAAAGTTATGTGGATGGGAAAAGTGTGGAAGGAAAAGGTGCACAAGCAGCAGGGATGACCGCAACCTGGAGAGGATTGTCAGGAAAAGGCCATTCAAAGGTGTTGGGGATTTCCACAAGGAGTGGGCTGAGGCTGGAGTCAGTGCATTAAGAGCCACCACACACAGACGGATCCTGGACATTGTCTTCAAATGTCGTATTCCTCTTGTCAAGCCGCTCCTGAACAACAAACAACCTCAGAAGCGTCTTACCTGGGCTAAAGAAAAACAGACCTGGTCTGTAACTCAGTGGTCCAAAGTCCTCTTTTCTGATGAGAGCAAATTTTGTATCTCATTTGGAAACCAAGGACCCAGAGTATGGAGGAAGAATGGAGAGGCACACACTGCAAGATGATTGAAGTCCAGTGTGAAGTTTCCACAGTCTGTGTTGATTTGGGGAGCCATGTCATCTGCTGGTGTTGGTCCACTGTGCTTCATTAAGTCCAGGGTCAACGCACTTCATGCATCCTTCTGCAGATGAGCTCTATGGGGATGCTGACTTCATTTTCCAGCAGGACTTGGCACCTGCCCACACTGCCAAAAGCACCAAAACCTGGTTCAATGACCGTGGGATTACTGTGCTTGATTGCCCAGCAAACTCATTTGACCTGAACCCCATAGAGAATCTATGGGGCATTGCCAAGAGAAAGATGAGAGACATGAGACCCAACATGCAGAAGAGCTGAAGGCCACTATTGAAGCATCCTGGTCTTCCATAACACCTCAGCAGTGCCACAGGCTGATAGCTTCCATGCCACGCCGCATTGAGGCAGTAATTGCTGTGCATGCTTATACTTTTCAGAGGTCTGATATTATTCTATGTACAATCCTTGTTTTATTGATTGCATGTAATATTCTAATTTTCTGAGATTGTGGATTTGGGGTTTTCATGATCTGTAAGGCATAATCCTCACAATGACAAATCTCGTCTTGAACTATCTTGCTTTGCATGTAATGAGTCTATCTCATATATTAGTTTCACCTTTTAACTTGCAATACTGAAATAAAAGAACTTTTGCACGATATTCTAATTTTTCGAGTATCACCTGTATATACTGATAGATAACACACACAATCACAAATTAACACATTTGACACCCACACAATCCCAAACTAACACACTTGCAGACACACAAATACCCACAAAATCCCAAATTAACAGACTGGCAGACACACACATTGCCAAATTAACACATTGGCAGACAAACATATAATCCCACATTAACACACTCAGAGATACACACATCCCAAATTATTACACTGGTAGGCACACACACATACACAATCCAAGATGAACACACTTGGAAGCATACACACACATAATCCCAAATTAACACGCTGGCAGACATATATATATATATATATATATATATATATACCGTATTTTTCGCACCATAAGACATGCTTTTTTCCCCCAAAAAATGGGGGAAGTGTCCCTGCGTCTTATGGTGCGAATACTGCAAAAAAAAAAAAAAAATCACACAGTGAGAAGACAGCAGCCCAAGTGGTCGAATGAATTACTGCCGTGGCGGCCGCTGGGGCTGCTCTGTCTTCTATCCCAATGGGGTCTGGCTGAAGAGTGGAGCTCCACCAGGCGCATGTGTGATGACATCATCCCAGCACGGTGGTGCCGGGAGATATAAATCTCCCTATTTGCTCTGTGTCAGGCTGCACTTCATGGAACCAGGCATGGCTGTAATTGTTTGGCACGGGTATATGCTGTGTTGTATGGACTCTGGTATATGGCTGTATTTCATGGACTCTGGTATATGGCTGTATTTCATGGACTCTGGTATATGGCTGTATTTCATGGACTCTGGTATATGGCTGTATTTCATGGACTCTGGTATGTGGCTGTATTTCATGGACTCTGGTATGTGGCTGTATTTCATGGACTCTGGTATGTGGCTGTATTTCATGGACTCTGGTATGTGCTGTACTTCATGGACTCTGGTATGTGCTGTACTTCATGGACTCTGGTATGTGCTGTACTTCATGGACTCTGGTATGTGCTGTACTTCATGGACTCTGGTATGTGCTGTACTTCATGGACTCTGGTATGTGCTGTATTTAATAGGACTGTTATATGTTGTATTTCATGGATCTGGTATATGGCTGTATTTCATGGGACTGGTATATGGCCGTATTTCATGGACTCTGGTATATGGCTGCACTGGTAAATATTTTAGTACACCATTTGGTTCAGATTTTTTTTTTTGTTTTCCTCCTCTAAAACCTAGGTGCGTCTTATAGTCAGGTGTGTCTTATGGTGCGAAAAATACGGTAATCCTAAATTAACAGACTGGCAGATGCACAAACACAGAATTCCAAATTAACACACTTGCAGATACACACACACACACACACACACACATCCCAGTTTAACACAATTGCAGACACACGCACATAATCTGAAATTAACACACAGGTACACACATGCACACACATGAAGCCTACCAGGGCAGTGCCCATCAAATGTAACCTACCAGTGCAATGCCCACCAAATGCAGCCTTATCAGTGCAGTGCCCACCAAATGCAGCCTCATCAGTGCAGTGCCCACCAAATCCAGCCTCATCAGTGCAGTGCCCACCAAATGCAGCCTCATCAGTGCAGTGCCCACCAAATGCAGCCTCATCAGTGCAGTGCCCACCAAATCCAGCCTCATCAGTGCAGTGCCCACCAAATGCAGCCTCATCAGTGCAGTGCCCACCAAATGCAGCCTCATCAGTGCAGTGCCCACCAAATGTAGCATCATCAGTGCAGTGCTCACCAAATGCAGCCTCAACAGTGCAGTGCTCACCAAATGCAGCCTCAACAGTGCAGTGCCCACCAAATGCAGCCTCATCAGTGCAGTGCCCACCAAATGCAGCCTCATCAGTGCAGTGCCCACCAAATGCAGCCTCATCAGTGCAGTACCCACCAAATGCAGCCTCATCAGTGCAGTGCCCACCAAATGCAGCCTCATCAGTGCAGTGCCCACCAAATGTAGCCTCAACAGTGCAGTGCCCACCAAATGCAGCCTCATCAGTGCAGTATCCGCCAAATGCAGCCTCATCAGTGCAGTACCTGCCAAATACAGCCTCATCAGTGGAGTGCCCGCCAAATGCAGCCTCATCAGTGCAGTGCCCACCAAACGCAGCCTACCAGTGCCTGGATCACATTCTCCCGCTGTGTCACGGAGATTGGGTCTGAAATGCCCAGGCGGCCACTGTAGCAAAGTGATGTGATACATGTTTCCTGGAATTGGTGTGTTTGAGAGAGATAGAGCTTTCTTTTGGTGGTATTTAATCACCGCTGGGTTTTTTATTTTTTTCTAAATAAATAAAATGAGACCGAAAATTGTTTTAAAAAAAAAAAAGGAATAAACATGTTTTTCTTATTCTTATAAAATTTTGCAAATAAGTAATTTTCCTTCTTCACTGATGTGCGCTGATGATGAGTCTGCACTGATGGTCACTGATGAGACTGCACTGATAATCAGTGTCCGGATTATCAGTGTAAACAATGTACTGACAGCCTTGCTGGTTATTGGCTCTCCTTTCCTCACAGAGAGACAGCGTGTGAGGAAATAACTGCCGATAATGGACAAGTCAGTTTACATGTGACCAGCTGTGATTGGACACAACTGATCACATTGTAAAGGGCAGCTATGATTGGCCCTTTACTGTGATCTATGATCAGCTGTATCCAAAAGACACAGCGGCCCAAGAGCGTGCCCGAGGGGGTGCGGTTATGGGAGGACGTTCATGGACACCCTCCCAGAACTGGAGAGCCGTGCTGCAGATGTCTTTCGGCTATAGCGTGGTCCAGAAGTGGATAAAATAAAGATAGAAGAATTTTTGCACACGTATTTGCATAGGCACAAAACAAGTAGTGTCACCAGCACACCGGGATCTCCAAAACGAGTCCAAGCTTTATTCAATGATGACATTGTTATAGCAAAGAGCGACATTTCGGAGCCATGCAGGACCCCTTCATCAGCCATGTGAGGCCCCCCTCTTGCCACTTAATAGCCCTGGAGATGATCGGGTCCTCTTTCCTCAATGCCTGGAATGCCGAGTGAGGGTAAGATGGCCCCCACTCGGATCCATGTGATTGAAGGGCGGAACCGACGCCAAACGTCACTTCCGCCCAATGCTCTTAAAAGGAGACAATTTTTTTTTTCCAAGTGTAATTCTTTTCTTTTATAGCATTTTAGTGTAAATATGAGATCTGAGGTCTTTTTGACCCCCAGATCTCATATTTAACCACTTGCTTACCGGGCACTTATACCCCCTCCTGCCCAGACCAATTTTCAGCTTTCAGCGCTGTCGCATTTTGAATGAAAATTGCGCCGTCGTGGTACACTGTAACCATGTGAAATGTTTATCATTTTTCTCCCCGCAAATAAAGCTTTCTTTTGGTGGTATTTAATCAGTGCTGGGTTTTTTATTTTTTGCTAAAAAAAACAAACAAATGGCCGAAAATTGTGAAAAAAAAACAATTTCATAGTTTTTTTTTTTATAAAATTTTGAAAACAGGTAATTTTTTTCTTCACTGACGTGCGCTGATAGGTGGCACTGATAAGGCGGCACTGATAAACACTGATGAGATGGCACTGATGGGCGGCACTGGTAGGTGAAGCGGATAGGCATCACTGATGATGCGGCACTGATTGGCATTGATTGGCAGCAATGGTAGGCAAAGGTAGCTGGCACTGTGGGCACTGGCAGGTGGCACTGGATGGTAATGCTAGGTGGCACTGGCAAGGGGCACTGGTGGGCACAGACGAGCCATCTGCGGCTCCCTGTGCGAGGGACCGATGCCCCTCTGACAGAAGCCAGTGATCGGCTTCATTTTCCCCCTCATGCTGACAGTGTGAGGGAAAAAAAAATATTGATCACTGATCTTCTGTTTACATCACGTGATCAGCTGTCATTGACTGACAGCTGATCATGTGGTAAGGGGGCTGGACCGTGATCTCATGGACTCAGTGATCACAGAGCACGCTGCGCACGACCCGCCGAGACATGCTGACAGTGCATGCTCGGGAGGGCGTACATGGGCGCCCTCCTGGCAATTCAGGTCCACACTGTAGATGTCTTTCGTTGATAGCGTGGGCGTGAAGAGGTTAAGAGGTCCTGGCATGCTTTTTTTCTATGTTTACATTCCTTGTAATAGGAATAAAAGTGACCCCTTTTTATTAAAAGACAGTTCAAAAATAAAAAGTAAAATAAATGAGAAAAAAAAATTAAAGCACCCCGCCCCGCCGAGCTCGCGCGCAGAAGTGAACGCATACGTCCTGCCCGCATATGAAAATGGTGTTCAAACCACATGTGAGGTATCGCCATGATCGTTAGAGTTAGAGCAATAATTCTAGCACAAGACCTCCTATATACCTCAAAACTGGTAACCTGTAGAAATCTTTAAACGTCACCAATGGAGATTTTTAAGTGCCAAAGTTTGTCACCATTGCACGAGCGGGCGCGATTTTGACATGTTGGCTATCAATTTACTTGGCGTAACATTATCTTTCACAATATAGGAAAAAAATGGGATAACTTTACTGTTGTCTCAATTTTTAACTAAAAAAAGTGAATTTTTTCCAAAAAAATTGTGCTTTTAAGACTGCTGCGCAAATACGGTGTGACAAAAAGTATTGCAACGACCGCCATGTTTGGGGGTTCTAGGTCATTTTCTAGCAAAAAAAATGATTTTAACTTGTAAACAACAAATCTCAGAAAGAGACTCTTTAATAGTGGGGCACTTTACAGATGCTATTTAGCTAAAAATAGTGCCTCCCCATTAAACCCATTAAACCTGATGTGTCTTTTCACACTGGGGCGGCGCGCTAGCGGGAGAAAAAAACTAATTCCTGCAAGCATGATATTTGGGGTGGTGTATACATCGCTCTCCACCACCCCTGCCATTGGAACGAATAGCTAGCTCTCCCAAAGCGGCTGTAAACCGCTCCAGAAGTGCCAACAGTTTTAACCCGTTTAACCCCTTGTGGTGCCCCGCTGCCACCCGAATAGCGGAGCCATATCGCTGCTATAACAGCGGTAGAGCGCCGCTAAATTAGCGGCGGTTTACCGCTGACACTCGGGCAGTCCCAGTGTGATAGGGGCTTAAGTGGTTAAGGTTGCCTACCCCTGACTTTAAGGATGGCCTCAGGCTTGTCCACAACTGCACGTGCCCGATCCCGCCAGGAAGCTTACACTGCTCATCTGTAATCACAGGCGTGGCTGCAGCGATCAGGAAATGTCTCACTGCCTGTGATTAGCGCAGTGCAGTGGAAGCTTCCTGGCGGGATCGGGCACGTGCGGTTGCGGACACGCCTGAGCCCATCCTTACCTAACATAAAGTCTCCATGTAGACAGGAAGTGGCTGAAAAGTGGCTGCAGAAGATCAGCAATTCTGAGAGAACACAAATAAGTTAAAAAAACACACACACGATGGCTGTTTAGTGCTTTAGCAAAGGAAATGTCATTGACTGATGTCTGAGATGTTGGCTAGCCCTGTCCTGGTGAAGGTATACAGTATATAGAGAAGTCTCTGCCCATGTATCAGAGAGGACAGTCTCTCAATGCTGATGATGAGGAAGCAGGAGGACATTACCTATGAGGTCGGAGGGGCCGGTGCCCAGGTTCTCTCCTCTGATGGTCACTTTAGTCCATGAAGTCCCCTCTTTGGGGGAGATCCCTGTCACCAGCGGAGGTTGCCTCACCCGGGACATGACTTCTCCTCCACACTGCGCTCCGGATGGTTTACAAACACGGCAGGCTGCCCAGATAACAAGGAAGAGAGATGGTCACAATATCATTCAAACAACCAAAACATTGGAGCACCCAGACCTCCACCGCGCATGTGCAGGGAGATCTCGCGTTCAGCAGGAACTGAGGCTGTCACAGCACTTCCCTGATACGGACTGCGCATGTGCCGCAGAGATCCGAACCATAGAAAGTGCTGGGAGAGGAAGGGCGGGGGATGAGTGAGGAAGATGTGTGGAAGGAGCATGTCAGTCACAGCTTATTACTGAACTCCCAGACTGGAAACTATTGTTCTGTACAAACCCAACCACTAAGACCCCAATAAACAAGTTAAGGATAATTTAGAAGTCATTTTCAAACTGCAATATAAAAAGAAATTGCTCTGCCTGGAGCTTTTTCTATAATGTGCTTGGTATATTCACACATTGGGGGATTAAAGTTTCCTACGCAGTTCTAATCATCATTATACAGTATGGTGACCAGACGTCCCCAGTTTCTGTTTGTCCCTGGATTGCAGTGGCATGGGGAGGGGTGTGTTGCAGCTGGTACTCTCGCCCCGGGCACAACATTTAGGGGGGGGGGGAGAATGTGCAGCATGACTCCCCCTATCACCTACACCTCCAATGAGGTAAGTCCCAGGCATTGCTCTGCAGCACCCCCCACCCCTGTCCAGGGACTCCTGGGGTCCAGCCTGACCCCCATGATCCCTCTGGTGCGGGTGGGCCGTGTGTGAGAACAGCGGAGGGGAAGGGGCAGTGCAGAGCGTAGGACGGCTATTGGGGCAGCTCTAGGCAGGGGATGCTGAGGAGCGGCCCGGTGGCGTGAACAGTACCCGGTGCTAAGGAGAGCCCTGCTCTGATGGATTATCATGGAGGACATGAAGAGGTGAGCAAAATCAATGCAGGAATCAGGTAGGTCAATGTAGTGGCCAGTATATGATTTAGGTAGGTTAGTGTAGTGGTCAGTGTAGGAATCAGGTAGGTCACTGTAGTGGTCAGTGTAGGAATCAGGTAGGTCACTGTAGTGGCCTGTATAGAATCCAGGTAGGTTAGTGTAGTGGTCAGTGTAGGAATCAGGTAGGTCAATGTAGTGTCCAGTATAGGAATCAGGTAGGTTAGTGTAGTGGTCAGTGTAGGAATCAGGTAGGTCACTGTAGTGGTCAGTGTAGGAATCAGGTAGGTCACTGTAGTGGTCAGTGTAGGAATCAGGTAGGTCACTGTAGTGGTCAGGGTAGGAATCAGGTAGGTAAGTGTAGGAATCAGGTAAGTCACTATAGTGGACAGTTTAGGAATCAGGTAGGTTAGTGCAGTGGTCAGTGCAAGTATCAGATAGGTCACTGTAGTGGACAGTGTGGGAATCAGGTAGGTTAGTGTAGTGGACAGTGTAGGAATCAGGTAGATCACTGAAGTGGCCTGTATAGGTTTCAGGTAAGTTAGTGTAGTGGTCAGTGTAGGAATCAGGTAGGTCAGTGTAGTGTATAATGTAGGAATCAGGTAGCTTAGGGCAGTGGTTAGGTAGGTCAGTGTAGGAATCAGGTTGGTCAATACTACTGTAATAGTGGAAGGGACTTAGGGAGTGCTAAAAGTCTGTGGGTTAGGGGGGCGCAAATGTCTTGCCTTGTCCCAGGCGCTGACAACCCACGCTACGCCACTGACTGCATATATAAGTTAAGGAAAATATGTTTATAAAATAGTTTACCACTTGCCAATAAAAAAAAAAAATGTGTCCCCGGAATTCATTTTAAAAATCTGGTCACCTTATTATACAGGATTTATATAGTGCAAATAGTTTACGTGACGCTTTAAAATATAAAGGGGGGACAGTACAATTACAATGTAGAAGGAACCCTCAGGAAACTTGCATGAGTGGCGTGCACAACATTAACACTTTGATGCCAGCACCTCCCAGCCCTTTAAGGGGATTCTGATGGCAGTGTAGGGTCATTAGTGGATACCCGACTCAAATGGATACCGGAAGTGGCGTTCCATCACTGCCATGTTGCTACACCCCTCACTAAGGATACGGTGTGTCCAATGTCATTCCCCAATTTCCACGTAGACATAGAGTTTGATACAAAAAATGTCAGGAGGCCGAGCGAGCGAAGCGAGGACGTGAGGCCGACCGACCACTTTCCCCTGTGTCCACGTCGGTGGACTATATATTTTTTTTTTTTGTAATGTGCGAGGAGGGACACATGCGCAGTTGTTCTTTTCTATGGAAATGTCACTTCCGGTTTACATTTTTGTGGGGTTGTGAATTAACCACTTGCCGACCTCCTCGCATACATTTACTGCGGCAAGTTGGCTCTGCTGCGCAGATTGCCGTCTATAAACGGCGATCCGCGCAGTTGCGGGAGGCGCGATTTCCGCCAGGGACCCGCGATCGCCTTCCAGAGAGGTAGAACGGGTTACAGCCAATGTAAACACGGGGGATCCCATTCTGACAGGCGGCATGACAGAGATCGACTGAACCCTGTCATCGGAGTTGGATCTGTCATGCCCCTGCCAGTCCAGCCCCCACAGTTAAACCCTTGATTGCCCCTGCAGGTTAACCCCTTTCCTGCCAGTGAAATTTATACAGTAATCAGTGGATATTTAAAGATCTGATCGCTGTATAAATGTCATTGGTCCCAAAAAAGTGTCAAAAATGTCTGACATGTCCGCCACAATATTGCAGTCCCGATAAAAATTGCAGATCGCCGCTATTACCAGAAAAAAAATATTGTTTTTTTTTTTCAAAATTGTCGCTTTTTTTTGTTTATAGCGTAAAAAATAAAAATTACAGAGGTAATCAAATACCACCAAAAGAAAGTTCTATTTTGTGGGAAAAAAAGGACATCAATTTAGTTTGGGTAAAACGTCGCACGACCATGCAATTGTCAGTTAAAGTGACGCAGTGCCGAATCGCAAAAAGTGCTCTGGTCAAGAAGGGGGTAAATCCTGCCGGGGCTGAAGTGGTTGATGACGCTACACCAGTGTTGTGTCAAAATAGCCAATTCATCGAGATCTCCAATCACATCACTTCCGGTTACTGTAAAGCATCAGTAATTTGAGTGTAATTGTAAGTGGTAATAAACCACCAGAAGAATAAAAATAAATGGGCTCCCCTGCAAGTTTAAGTCATAATGTACTAGTATGATAATGCACCGCATACTAACACATTATGACAGACTTACCTGGACATGGAGCCCTCCAGCTCAGCGCTGTCACAGCTGCCTGGTGCTTACATCTTCCCCCAGTCTTCCTTGCAGGTTTTAGGACTCTGGCTCTATGAATAGCCGGGGCTGCGATGACGTCACTCCCACGCAGGAGCTCCGGCACAGCGATCTGAAGATATGGTATGGATATGTCGTCCCTTCAGAGCGCATGCTCCAGTGAGGTCATCCTCTGCATGCAGTATGAATATCTGCTAAACAGTGCAAGTTTAGGACATATTCACTGTACCTACAGGTAAGCCTTACTATAGGCTTACCTTTAGGTACAAATTAAAAAGTGGACTTTACTTCCACTTTAAGTTATCTTGATTTGCTGGGCCAGGGTAATGTATTCCTATGCATGCACGCAGCAGTTTGGACCCGCTCAGAATTGTGCTGACACTGTACACTGAGCTGCGCATGCCCTGCTTAGAGTGCACTCAGGAAAATAAAATGATTTATACAGCACAGCATCACCAAATAGGGTATACAGCATCACCAGATAGGGTATACAGCATCAACAGAGAGGGTATACAGCATCACCAGATAGGGTATACAGCATCACAGATAGTGTATATAGCATCACAGATAGGGTATACAGCAACACCAGATAGGGTATAAGCATCACCAGATAGGGTATACAGCCCTCAATGCACAGGCCACCAGCGCTGGTCAGTCTGCAGAGTACCATCAGTGACAGATGTTACACCCATGATGCACCACAGAGCGACACAGAAAATTATTTTTGCCTGTGGCGATCAAGATATATAATTCTTTTCTGTGAGGGCTGCAGGTGAAGATTTAATTCAGGTTTATGATCAGGGTTTTGTGTTGTTTTTATTGTAAGTTGGTATTGTGTTCGTTATTATTTGGGATGGTGTTAGAGCCGGTTCACAGGGACGATGCAGACAGCAGTACCCCGCACAGCGCAACTTCAGCGCGGCTTGCAAACAACTTCTGTAATAGAAGTCAATCCAAGTCACTTGAAGTCGCCCCCAAAGTAGTGCAGGAACCTTTTTTTTAAGTCGGAGCGACTTGAGTTGCTTCTATTAGAACGGTTCCATTGCAGTGTATGGAGCGCAACTGTGTGAACCGGCTCTTAGCGAAAGTGATATATTATTTGTATTTGGTAGTTTGTTATTTTAATCTATGTTATTTATTCTATGTTGTATTTTAATTATATGGATGTTTTCATTTGTAGTGTAGTGTTAATTTTGTTTATTTGGTGCGAATGGATGTTATTGGTCATTTTGTTGTGTTTTTGCATCTTGTTCAGTTTATTGTTGTGATCTTGTGTTGTCTTTGGTAAGTGTGTGTGTGCTCTAACAATTTCCCTTTGAGATTAATAAAGTATTCTGTATTCTGTTCTGTATAAAAAATTAACCAGAAGGGAGAAGACATGCAGAGCACAAGCATTCTTCAAAAAAGTGTTAACTTCCACTTTATATCAGCTGCTTTTATTAAAAATAATACTTGGTGGTCCTGCCATTGAGGTCTTTGTTCAGGCAAATCCTATTACAGGGTGACGATGCTCTGTCCCTGTTTCCAAATAGTGCTCCTCCAGTGTCACCCTGTTACATAGGCCTCAAATGAAGACTTTTAGCCCTGGTTCACACTATAATGGGTACGTGAATCCCATAGGAACTGCAGCACATTACTGTACAATTCACATGCAATTCAGTGCTGTGCGATTTGAGCCCAGTCATTTTGATTGGGCTCAAGTCACACTGCATCACACCAAAGATGTGCAGGCACCTTTTTTTGGAGCCACACTGCAATCAGATCACATGGTCGTTTTGTACCATACAATCCCGTGCAGGAAAACCGCACTGCGTTTGCAATCCATTTGGGGCGTCCTTAACTTTGTATTGACACCCGCATCAGACCACCAACACAGTGCGATTGTAATGCGATGCAGAAAACACACATATACAGTATGTATGGACCGAGGCGTATGTATATTACACAGGCATGGTCCACTGTTATAACACCTGGCATGAGAAATGTCATGCAGTTGTCACTGGCATAGGTATGCGCACAGGGTGTGCCAGGTATGCCTGGGCACACCCTCACCATGCTGTGCTGCACAGAATCCTCCTGCTGCTTGGCTGCAGACAAAGGGACTGGGGAATCTCTGTTCTCAGTCCCTTCCTCTGTCTCAAAAGTGAGACATCAGGGGTCTGTTTAGACCCCTGATATTTCATCAAATCTCCCCAATGGGGCTCCTAAAAAATAATAATCAAATAAAAATAAAATAATAATAATAATACATTATTGTAAAAAATATTGTAAAAATAATAAAACTGTAAAAAAAATGTACAATAAAAAGATAATAATAATGAACTACTGACACCAACCTCTGCCCTACTGACATTGTCCACTGCTCTAATGCCCTATACACACACACACACACAC
>BLSH010368058.1:69188-79751 GCA_018402905.1 Glandirana rugosa | reverse complement strand
CAGTATGTATGGACCGAGGCGTATGTATATTACACAGGCATGGTCCACTGTTATAACACCTGGCATGAGAAATGTCATGCAGTTGTCACTGGCATAGGTATGCGCACAGGGTGTGCCAGGTATGCCTGGGCACACCCTCACCATGCTGTGCTGCACAGAATCCTCCTGCTGCTTGGCTGCAGACAAAGGGACTGGGGAATCTCTGTTCTCAGTCCCTTCCTCTGTCTCAAAAGTGAGACATCAGGGGTCTGTTTAGACCCCTGATATTTCATCAAATCTCCCCAATGGGGCTCCTAAAAAATAATAATCAAATAAAAATAAAATAATAATAATAATACATTATTGTAAAAAATATTGTAAAAATAATAAAACTGTAAAAAAAATGTACAATAAAAAGATAATAATAATGAACTACTGACACCAACCTCTGCCCTACTGACATTGTCCACTGCTCTAATGCCATATATATATATATATATATATATATATACACACACACACACACACGTGTGTTTCAGCTTTGAGGTGCGCACACTAATACAATAGGCTGCGCACACCAATAGTCACTGGAGTGTCTGCAGACAGGAAGTGGCTACAAAGAACTGCAAGAGAACACCAGCACTGAGATACAACAATAGATAAGAAGAATGTAAAAACATTTTTTTTTTTTCTGATTTACAATGCTTTTGGCTGCATTAACACCAATGCTGCTTTTAGGCAATACACAGATCTTTCACATTTGCTGCATAGTATATTACAGCACCATTTAATCCATAAGACTCATACCACGCATTGTGCGCCAAGTTACAAAAAGGTCCTAGAAATACTAGGTAATTTCCTTGTTTCTGGTGGCTGAATGGAGCAGCAGGGGGGCAAAGGAAAGGCGAGTGTGTATTGCAAAACCTATGCTTAAACCAGTATGGGCAAATTGCATATTTACTCTAAGCAGGCTCATAGAGTTTGGGCATACTTTTGGGAGCCTTGGCTATGTCACAATCAGAAACCAGTGCCACAGCAGTAGGAGGTACTGATAAAACTGGCACTGATAAAGAATTGTCTTTTAAAAAAAAAAACATGACATGTATATAAAGACCATTGTAACTGTTAGGTGTAGTTAAAGTGGTATTAAACCCAAAACCAAAAATACAATATATTGCAGTTTACCGACCCTTAGATTTGTTTTCTTTTTTAGGCTTTCTTTCTTTTTTTTTCACCTGGTGATCCACATAATAAGAATATAAAAAATGTTTGCTTTTGGGTTTAATGACGCTTTTAAAGCTGAACCTTGTTGATTAATAAGCATGGGCAGATCTGTTCAGGTTCGATTCACCAAGGTTTTGGTTAATCCTGTTTGAATTTTGGCAAATTCGAATTTAGCAGCAAATCCACACTATGGGGGATCATTTGCTCTATTCTAGCCATTTTTAGAGCTAAGTGCTGTAAAAAGAAAACATGGGAAGCTGGGCACTGCCTAAGAGGTCGTGTAACAATCGAAAACATTATTTTAGAATATACATTACAGGGTCACTGGCTTTTTTCAAGTAGTATTTCCAGCCACACATTTTTCATCTACTTGGTAGTAGGCCCACATTGATTGGCAGAAGAAAATGGCCCCTAGTTCAATGAAGCTGTCCCTGTTTTACCTAACACCAAAGTGCCCTGCCAATAACTAATTTTTATCAAACTGCATTTGGGAAATAAGAGACCACAGGCTGATACAGAAGTGTAAAACTTACCAGCAGCAGGACATTTTAATGAAGGAAAATTGGTAGAAATTTACCAAAGAAAAATAATACAGGCTTGTGAATTTTCTACAAGAGTTAGAGAAACACAGCAGTGTAAAATTAGCCAGCAACAGAGCAATTTTAAATAGCAAGGGCAAGGCTATACCAAAATGTACACAAACAAAGAGCACAGGCTGATGGTTACAACACAAATTAGGATACTGCAGAAAATACATCAGTGTAAAATTGCCCAGCAGCAGGAAACCTTTAAATCCGGGATAATAGGTGTCACGTATCGGGTCAGAGGCCGAAGCGCTGAGAGGGCTTCCCTTGTGGTTAAGCGCAGAGCACTCCTGAAGGTGGTAACATGGAGTGCCTTGCTCAGAGAAGCAGGGGTTGCCAGCTGCGACAGGCAGAGGTAATAAGGAGATGCTCCCTGGATGGTGACTGACAAGCACGATGCACTGCTGGTCAGGAGTGCCTCAGGAGTACCGGGTGAGACTTGGCAGCAGGGAAAGCCAGGAGCAGAGTCAGGAGCCAGACCAGAAGTCATGCATGGAAGGTCATCCAGGAGTTAAGCAGAAAGCCGAAAAAAAAAAAGGAGAAAAAAATCGCAGATCACCGCCATTACTAGTAAAAAAAAAAATAATAATAATAAAAATGCCATAAATCTATCCCCTATTTTGTAGACACTATAACTTTTATGCAATCAATATACGCTTATTGCGTTTTTTTTTTTTTTTACCAAAAATATGTAGAAGAATCCATGTTGTGTATCTTAAAGGTTGAACTGGCACTCTGAAGACTAGATGCAGACTGAAGGCAGAATTCCCGAAATGTTAGACTGTTCTTTTACCCATGGTCATGGGCGTAGCATGAAGGGGTACAGGAGTTGCCATTGCAACCCCATATTTAGCTCCAGGGGGCCCATGGCTCCCAGCTCTCATTGAAAAATCCAGCATGTACAACCACAAAAACCTGGAAACAGAATCCAGGTGTGATCTGCCTTGTGTCTCCTAGGGCCCCAGCTGAGCTCTGTATTTCATTCCAGAGCTTGTAGTTTGCCTTCTCCCCAGACCCCAGACCACACCCCTCCCCCCTCTCATTGGCTGAAGGAGATATACCTGAGGTCCGGCTCAGGATTAGCAGCCGGGGCAGGAGCTTCTGTGGTAAGAGACAAACTCGCAGACAGTCAGAAAAGTTTTGTAATGTAAACGAGCCTAACATCTCCTGGATGGCCCCTCCTCCCACCAACCAGAAATGGGGACTGATGTTGAGAGGTACTCTGATGTGATGCAGGGGGACTCTGATGTGATGCAGGGGGCTCTGATGTGATGCAAGGGGACTCTGATGTGATGCAGGGGGCTCTGATGTGATGGGGGCTCTGATGTGATGGGGAGGGCTCTGATGTAATGGGGAGGGCTCTGATTTGATGGGGGGCTCTGATGTGATGGGGGTTCTGATGTGATGGGGGGCTCTGATGTGAAATGTGGACTCTGTCGATTGCTCTACTGACTGACAATATCAACTAAGGTGGGCTAAGTTTAGACTTTTGCAGTGTCATTTGTTTTATGCTTTCTCTACGTTTTCCCTAATATTAAGTTTCGCCTTGCTGGTTAATTTCTTATATAAAGACGCTGAACCCCCAGAGATCTTTGATCTCACTCATATTATTCAGGTAGGTCTACACTCTTCCTCAGAGGTTGTCTGCTCCATATTACACGGTGTCCCTGGGTAAAAGTGCTCGCTGTGTCACCTTGTGTGGGTAATTCAGTAAACTCCGGGGCCTGCCAAGGCCCATCCTTGGCACTCTGAGTTTCACCTACACAGAGTGACGGGGCAAGCATGCTGTAAAAGCAGCAGATGTTACTGGGGGGGAGCTTTTGCATCGGGGCCCACAAGCTTCAAGCTATGCCTCTGCCCATGGTTGATATGGAATAAACAAATTGCATCCAGTTTTCAGAGTGCCGGTTCATCCTTTAAGAATCACAGTTATTGATTGTAGAGGATTGGAAGGCTTCCGAGAGCCAAAGCACCTGAACTGCTGACATAGGAAGGTAATTCCTCTCAATCTATGAGTAGCTGTAAAGTTAGAGCGGTGATTTCCATGTGAACGAATACATATTGGCCAAAACTAAGGAAGAAATTAATTTTTTTACATTTTTTGGATATTTATTATAGCAAAAAGTAAAAAAATGTTTTTGTTTTTTTTTCAAAATTAACACTTTTTTTGTTTATAGCGCAAAAAAATAAGAACTGCAGATGTGATCAAATACCACTAAAAGAAAGCTCTATTTGTGGGAAAAAAGGACATCAATTTTGTTTGGGTACAACATCACGCGACCGCACAATTGTCAGTTAAAACGACGCAGTGCTGTATCGCAAAAAAATGGCCTGGCCAGGAAGTGGGTAAATCCTTCTGGGGCTTAAGTGGTTAAATAAAATTTGTTCCTATTTAACCCCTTATTATCCCCTATTATCCCTTGATTGACACTAAACAGGCCCAATTAACTCTTAATTTCCCTTCCCACCTTTTTGTTAATATTTAAACTTTTCCTCACTTTGAAATATTTTAGTGTTGCATTAAAAAAACAGATTGAAAAAGAAAATGCATTCATTTCATTTGCAAATAACGGTAAAAAGCTTGCACCAAAATCATGTTTTTAGTGTCACTATAAATGGGACAAATAGGATTGCCTGGCGCTTTGGCCAATTGGGAAACAGGTCTCACCGACCTGACTCCTGATTGGCGGGGAGGCACAGTAGTGTGAAAATAGAGAAAATTAATTCACTATGGTCACACAATTGGGTGGGATCCAGGCGCAGAGCCCACCCTTTTTGAAAGGTATTATTGCCTCTGGCTCTAATCAGTTGCTTCAACAAACACACCCCCCGCCTATCCCCCCCATAGTAATCCATGCACCCGGCATCCTGAAAGGGGCCGGACGCATGAATAGGGGAGCGGCGGCGGGGAGAGGGGGCCGGTGCCCGTGCGCCCTCAACGCACAGGCTACCAGGGCTGGTCAGTCTGCAGAGTACCATCAGTGACAGATGTTACACCCATGATGCACCACAGAGCGACACAGAAAATTATTTTTGCCTGTGGCGATCAAGATATATAATTCTTTTCTGTGAGGGCTGGAGGTGAAGATTTAATTCAGGTTTAAGATCAGGGTTTTGTGTTGTTTTTATTGTAAGTTGGTATTGTGTTCGTTATTATTTGGGATGGTGTTAGAGCCGGTTCACAGGGACGATCCGACTTGCGGGGCAACTCAGCAGTACCCCGCACAGCGCAACTTCAGCGCGGCTTGCAAACGACTTCAGTAATAGAAGTCAATGCAAGTCGCTTGAAGTCGCCCCCAAAGTAGTGCAGGAACCTTTTTTTTAAGTCGGAGCGACTTGAGTTGCTTCTATTAGAATGGTTCATTGCAGTGTATGGAGCGCGACTGTGTGAACCGGCTCTTAGTGAAAGTGGTATATTATTTGTATTTGGTAGTTTGTTATTTTAATCTATGTTATTTATTCTATGTTGTATTTTAATTGTATGGATGTTTTCATTTGTAGTGTAGTGTTAATTTTGTTTATTTGGTGCGAATAAATGTTATTGGTCATTTTGTTGTGTTTTTGCATCTTGTTCAGTTTATTGTTGTGATCTTGTGTTGTCTTTGGTAAGTGTGTGTGTGCTGTAACAATTTCCCTTTGAGATTAATAAAGTATTCTGTATTCTGTTGTGTATAAAAAATTAATCAGAAGGGAGAAGACATGCAGAGCACAAGCATTCTTCAAAAAAGTGTTAACTTCCACTTTATATCAGCTGCTTTTATTAAAAATAATACTTGGTGGTCCTGCCATTGAGGTCTTTGTTCAGGCAAATCCTATTACAGGGTGACGATGCTCTGTCCCTGTTTCCAAATAGTGCTCCTCCAGTGTCACCCTGTTACATAGGCCTCAAATGAAGACTTTTAGCCCTGGTTCACACTATAATGGGTACATGAATCGCATAGGAACTGCAGCACATTACTGTACAATTCGCATGCAATTCAGCGATTTGAGCCCAGTCATTTTGATTGGGCTCAAGTCACACTGCATCACACCAAAGATGTGCAGGCACCTTTTTTTGGAGCCACACTGCAATCAGATCGCATGGTCGTTTTGTACCATACAATCCGGTGCAAGAAAACCGCACTGCGTTTGCAATCCATTTGGGGTGTCCTTAACTTTGTATTGACACCCGCATCAGACCACCAACACAGTGCGATTGTAATGCGATGCAGAAAGCACACATATACAATATGTATGGACCGAGGCTTATGTATATTACACAGGCATGGTCCACTGTTATAACACCCGGCATGAGAAATGTCATGCAGTTGTCACTGGCATAGGTGTGCGCACAGGGTGTGCCAGGTGTGCCTGGGCACACCCTCACCATGCTGTGCTGCACAGAATCCCCCTGCTGCTTGGCTGCAGACAAAGGGACTGGGGAATCTCTGTTCTCAGTCCCTTCCTCTGTCTCAAAAGTGAGACATCAGGGGTCTGTTTAGACCCCTGATATTTCATCAAATCTCCCCAATGGGGCTCCTAAAAAATAATAATCAAATAAAAATAAAATAATAATAATAATAATAATAAATTATTGTAAAAAAAAATATTGTAAAAAATAATAAAAATGTAAAAAAAATGTACAATAAAAAGATAATAATAATGAACTACTGACACCAACCTCTGCCCTACTGACATTGTCCACTGCTCTAATGCCCTATACACACACACACACACACACACACACACACACACACACACACACGTGTGTTTCAGCTTTGAGGTGCACACACTAATACAACAGGCTGCGCACACCAATGGTCACTGGAGTGTCTGCAGACAGGAAGTGGCTACAAAGAACTGCAAGAGAACACCAGCACTGAGATACAACAATAGATAAGAAGAATGTAAAAACATTTTTTTTTTTCTGATATACGATGCTTTTGGCTGCATTAACACCAATGCTGCTTTTAGGCAATACACAGATCTTTCACATTTGCTGCATAGTATATTACAGCACATTTAATCCATAAGACTCATACCACGCATTGTGCGCCAAGTTACAAAAAGGTCCTAGAAATACTAGGTAATTTCCTTGTTTCTGGTGGCTGAATGGAGCAGCAGGGGGGCAAAGGAAAGGCGAATGTGTATTGCAAAACCTATGCTTAAACCAGTATGGGCAAATTGCATATTTACTCTAAGCAGGCTCATAGAGTTTGGGCATACTTTTGGGAGCCTTGGCTATGTCACAATCAGAAACCAGTGCCACAGCAGTAGGAGGTACTGATAAAACTGGCACTGATAAAGAATTGTCTTTAAAAAAAAAAACATGACATGTATATAAAGACCATTGTAACTGTTAGGTGTAGTTAAAGTGGTATTAAACCCAAAACCAAAAATGCAATATATTGCAGTTTACCGACCCTTAGATTTGTTTTCTTTTTTAGGCTTTCTTTCTTTTTTTTTCACCTGGTGATCCACATAATAAGAATATAAAAAATGTTTGCTTTTGGGTTTAATGACGCTTTTAAAGCTGAACCTTGTTGATTAATAAGCATGGGCAGATCTGTTCAGGTTCGATTCACCAAGGTTTTGGTTAATCCTGTTTGAATTTTGGCAAATTCGAATTTAGCAGCAAATCCACACTATGGGGGATCATTTGCTCTATTCTAGCCATTTTTAGAGCTAAGTGCTGTAAAAAGAAAACATGGGAAGCTGGGCACTGCCTAAGAGGTCGTGTAACAATCCAAAACATTATTTTAGAATATACATTACAGGGTCACTGGCTTTTTTCAAGTAGTATTTCCAGCCACACATTTTTCATCTACTTGGTAGTAGGCCCGCATTGATTGGCAGAAGAAAATGGCCCCTAGTTCAATGAAGCTGTCCCTGTTTTACCTAACACCAAAGTGCCCTGCCAATAACTAATTTTTATCAAACTGCATTTGGGAAATAAGAGACCACAGGCTGATACAGAAGTGTAAAACTTACCAGCAGCAGGACATTGTAATGAAGGAAAATTGGTAGAAATTTACCAAAGAAAAATAATACAGGCTTGTGAATTTTCTACAAGTGTTAGAGAAACACAGCAGTGTAAAATTAGCCAGCAACAGAGCAATTTTAAATAGCAAGGGCAAGGCTATACCAAAATGTACACAAACAAAGAGCACAGGCTGATGGTTACAACACAAATTAGGATACTGCAGAAAATACATCAGTGTAAAATTGCCCAGCAGCAGGAAACCTTTAAATCCGGGATAATAGGTGTCACGTATCGGGTCAGAGGCCGAAGCGCTGAGAGGGCTTCCCTTGTGGTTAAGTGCAGAGCACCCCTGAAGGTGGTAACATGGAGTGCCTTGCTCAGAGAAGCAGGGGTTGCCAGCTGCGACAGGCTGAGGTAATGAAGAGATGCTCCCTGGATGGTGACTGACAAGCACGATGCTCTGCTGGTCAGGAGTGCCTCAGGAGTACCGGGTGAGACTTGGCAGCAGGGAAAGCCAGGAGCAGAGTCAGGAGCCAGGCCAGAAGTCATGCACAGAAGGTCAGCCAGGAGTTAAGCAGAAAGCCGAAAAAAAAAGGAGAAAAAATCGCAGATCACCACCATTACTAGTAAAAAAAAATAAATAATAATAAAAATGCCATAAATCTATCCCCTATTTTGTAGACACTATAACTTTTACGCAATCAATATACGCTTATTGCGTTTTGGGTTTTTTTTTTACCAAAAATATGTAGAAGAATCCATGTTGTGTATTTTAAAGGTTGAACTGGCACTCTGAAGACTAGATGCAGACTGAAGGCAGAATTCCCGAAATGTTAGCCTGTTCTTTTACCCATGGTCATGGGCGTAGCATGAAGGGGTACAGGAGTTGCCATTGCAACCCCATATTTAGCTCCAGGGGGGGCCATGGCTCCCAGCTCTCATTGAAAAATCCAGCTTGTACAACCACAAAAACCTGGAAACAGAATCCAGGTCTGATCCGCCTTGTGTCTCCTAGGGCCCCAGCTGAGCTCTGTATTTCAGTCCAGAGCTTGTAGTTTGCCTTCTCCCCAGACCCCAGACAACATCCCTCCCCCCTCTCATTGGCTGGAGGAGATACATCTGAGTTCCGGCTCAGGATTAGCAGCCGAGGCAGGAGCTTCTGTGGTAAGAGACACGCTGCTGTGCAGGAGACTTCTCTCATGTGGGAACAGATTATAACAGGCACACTGACACAGCATCTGGCCTGCCAGCACAGACACAACACAAACTCGCAGACAGTCAGAAAAGTTTTGTAATGTAAACAAGCCTAACACCTCCTGGATGGCCCCTCCTCCCACCAACCTGAAATGGGGACTGATGTTGAGAGGTACTCTGATGTGATGCAGGGGGACTCTGATGTGATGCAGGGGGCTCTGATGTGATGCAAGGGGACTCTGATGTGATGCAGAGGACTCTGATGTGATGGGGGCTCTGATGTGATGGGGAGGGCTCTGATGTAATGGCGAGGGCTCTGATTTGATGGGGGGCTCTGATGTGATGGGGGTTCTGATGTGATGGGGGGCTCTGATGTGAAATGTGGACTCTTTCGATTGCTCTACTGATTGACAATATCAACTAAAATGGGCTAAGTTTAGACTTTTGCAGTGTCATTTGTTTTATTCTTTCACTGCGTTTTCCCCAATATTAAGTTTCGCCTTGCTGGTTAATTTCTTATATAAAGACGCTGAACCCCCAGAGATCTTTGATCTCACTCATATTATTCAGGTAGGTCTACACTCTTCCTCAGAGGTTGTCTGGTCCGTATTACACGGTGTCCCTGGGTAAAAGTGCTCGCTGTGTGGGTAATTCAGTAAACTCCGGGGCCTGCCAAGGCCCATCCTTGGCACTCTGAGTTTCCAGTTTCACCTACACAGAGTGACGGGGCAAGCACGCTGTAAAAGCAGCAGATGTTACTGGGGGGGAGCTTTTGCATCGGGGCCCACAAGCTTCAAGCTATGCCTCTGCCCATGGTTGATACGGAATAAACAAATTGCATCCAGTCTTCAGAGTGTCGGTTCATCCTTTAACCACTTCCTTACTGGGCACTTAAACCCCCTCCTGCCTGAACCAATTTTCAGTTTTCAGCACTGTCGCTCTTTGAATGACAATTGCGCGGTCGTGCGGCGTTGTACCCAAACAAAATTTGCGTCCTTTTTTTTCCCACAAATAGAGCTTTCTTTTGGTGGTATTTTATTCCCTCTGCGTCATTTCTGATCGCCGCTATAAACGAAAAAAGAGCCACAATTTTAAAAAAAACACAATATTTTTTACTTTTTGCTATAATAAATATCCAAAAATAAAAAAACAAATTTATTCATCATTTTTGGCCGATATATATTCTTCTACATATTTTTGGTAAAAAAGGTCACAATCGGCGTTTATTGATTGGGTTGCGCAAAAGTTATAGCGCCTACAAACTATGGACATTGATTTATGGCGTTTTTATTATTTTTTTTTTTTTACTGGTAATGGCGGCAACACTGGAAAAAATGGTTTTTATACATCTTCTTATATATAGCCGGTTTTTACTACTTATTTAAACAAAAAAATAAAAACCTATAAATAATATCGTTTTTCATTTTTTATAACACAAAAAAAATTTTAACACCGAGAAAAAAGCAAATATCGCCGCTAGTCTTTACTGCGTCTCCCTTATTTTATGGTGGTTTTCTTTCGAGATAAACACCCTTTTTTTTCCTGCGTTTAAAACAAACCCATGTTGCGGCGTGCTGGCGCGTTAACAGTAAGTTTCTCGCTGTCACGACTTTTGACTTT
>BLSH010368058.1:19182-61838 GCA_018402905.1 Glandirana rugosa | reverse complement strand
AAAATGGGTTTATTTGCTCTGCATATTTTCCAGAGGAATTAAATGTCCAAAGTCTTCTTCAACACATTGCATTAACAGTATCAAGTCTATTGCTGAAACCTCTGCCAGAAAATACTGAGAAGAGAATAAGCCAAACAATGCTGAAATTCCAACCGATATTAGAGCTGGCGCTAGTTTATTTTAACAACAATAAAGCGTGACTTGTCAGTTCAGAAGAAAAAATGGTGCTAAAATATGAAATCTGCAATCTTGCAATATCACACAGTGACTTGTAATAAAACATTTATAAAGGGACAGCTATGTATAGTTGTGGAGGAAAATCAATGTCCTTGTAGATTGACATGTACTTATAAAAAGGTCAGTCTACAACTAATCTATGAAGTACCGATGATGCATGACGTCTAATTGTTTTGCATAGCTCAGATACCTCTATTTTGTGAATTCAGAATTCCCATGTAAAATATATATAATATATATATATATATATATACTGTATATACTGTATATGAAGGCAGTCTGAAAAGTTCATGGCCTGACATGGAAGGAGTGACCACACTGACATAAAACTTTATCACTGCACCAAGGAAAGGGTTTAGTGCTGAAAATGGTGCATGCGCGCTATACAGTTTTTATGCGGTCTTTGCAAACATGGGGCACCCCCTGTAGTCAAGTTGAAAATGGAGAAAGTAGAAGAAGAAAGCACAAAGTGTTCCACCAGTGGTAAAAGTGATGGCAACAGTCTTCTGGGATTCAGAGAGTGTGCAGCAGCAATGCAGAAGACTATTGCCATCACTTTTTCCACTGATGGAACACTCCGAGCCTTCTTTTTTCCACTCAGACTACCCTTGATTATATATATATATATATATATATATATATACTGTACGATATATAAAAATGATAATATATACCTTCCCATGTAAAATATTAATTACATAGATACAGTATATACAGTGTATATATATATATATATATATATATATATATGTATGTAAAAATATATAAACTCCAAAGAGATGAGAACTCAAAGATTGACCTTTCAGACTGAATAGGTCATAGGCGATTGAGGGAGGCAATGGACGACTCCCTCTTATTGGTTCCCTGGAATGAACCACAGCTTCACAGTATTGTATTTTATTTGAAAGGACTTTGATTCATCATAGACACTTGATTCATTTGCACATTGAAGTAAGTATACATGTCTATGAAGCTGATTGTATTTCTTTGAATTCCTTGCAAATACTGAGCACTTTGCCACTGTGTGCTTAATGGGTTATTGTGTGTGTCATAAGACTATTGAGTTGATTTACTAAAGGCAAAAAATACTTTTCATTTTGCAAGGGAAACTGCACCTTAGAAGGAAATTTTCCCCAGAGCTTAGTGAATAAGATAAAGCTCTGCTGATTTCCATCAACCAATAACGTGCAAGCAAAAATGCTGTTTTTTTATTTTCCTTGCACGTGATTGGGTATTCATATTCATATTCATAAGGCCTCATACAAACGGACATTTTTTGACGCCGGCGTTTTCTGGCGTTTTTTTGCAGCTCTCCATGTTAGTCAATGGCCCCATAAAAACGTCGGCGTTTTTGAGCTGTAGATGACGTCGGCGTTAGTGAGCTGAAACTAGAACCCACAGCCATCGCGTTCTGAGGCTGTAACGTTTTGGCATTTTTTGACGCCGACGCCACAATATGCCAACAAACGCCAAGAAACGGCACCTATTATTATACCGGCGTTTTCCGGCGTTTTTTGACGCCGACGTTTTTAGGTTGAAAAATAGCAGAGGGATGATTTTTAAAAAAAAACGTCTATTGACGCTGACGCTCACTAACGCTCAAAAACGGCGATGCATAACGCCGAAAAACGCCGACTTTTTTTCCTTGACGTCGGGCACGACGTTTGGTTTATTTTTTTAGAAACGTCCGTGTATATGAGGCCTTAAAGTGGAAGTTCAGGCTACAGCTAGCTAAGCTTAAAATGGTTACCATCCCCCTCCTAACTCCTATTCTAACTTGTCTAGCCTAGTATAAATTCACTGTAGAAGAGAGATGCCTATATTTACCTATTCTCAGGACTTTCCGGTCATGTGATCAGCTTCCAGTGGCAGGCTTCAGGGTAGAGGAGAGACAGCTGACAACAGATATCCTAGGCATTCCATCAATTGTTGGCACTCTGCCCTCTTCCCTGAAGTTAGTCGCTGGGGAGATTAGGTAATTGGACCAGAGCACCCTGAGAAGAAGTAAGTATAAGCATTTTCTTTCTACAGGGTAGTTAATATAGGAGTTAGAAGGGTGGTGGGAGCTGTTTTAAGCTTAGTTTGATGTAGACTTGTAATCCACTTTAAGCCTGCAAAGCGCACAGCCTCTTTGCCTGTAGTATCAACCCTTATGTACCTATAAATTAATTGTTCTTTGTTTATGTACAGTATCTCACAAAAGTGAGTACACCCCTCACATTTTTGTAAATATTTTATTATATCTTTTCATGTGACAACACTGAAGAGATGACACTTTGCTACAATGTAAAGTAGTGAGTGTACAGCTTGTATAAAAGTGTAAATTTGCTGTCCCCTCAAAATAACTCAACACACAGCCGTTAATGTCTAAACTGCTGGCAACAAAAGTGAGTAAGCCCCTAAGAAAATGTCCAAATTGGGCCCAAAGTGGCAATATATTGTGTGGCATTCATGGTTCCCTCAATGAACTATAGCACTAATGCAGCCCCAGACCATGACACTCCCACCACCATGCTTGATTGTAGGCAAGACACACTTGTCTTTGTACTCCTCACCTGGTTGCCGCCACACACGCTTGACAACATCTGAACCAAATAAGTTTATCTTGGTCTCATCAGACCACAGGACATGGTTCCAGTAATCAATGTCCTTAGTCTGCTTGTCTTCACCAAACTGTTTGCTGGCTTTCTTGTGCATCATCTATAGAAGAGGCTTTCTTCTGGGACGACAGCCATGCAGACCAATTTGATGCAGTGTGTAGCGTATGGTCTGAGCATTGACAGGCTGACCCCCCACCCCTTCAACCTCTGAAGCAATGCTGGCAGCACTCATATGTCTATTTCCCAAAGACAACCTCTGGATATGATGCTGAGAATGTTCACTCAACTTCTTTGGTCGACCATAGTGAGGCCTGTTCTGAGTGGAACCTGTCCTGTTAAACCACTGTATGGTCTTGGCCACTGTGCTGCCGCTCAGTTTCAGGGTCTTGGCAATTTTCTTGCCTACACCATCTTTATGTAGAGCAACAATTGTTTTTTTCCGATCCTCTGAGAGTTCTTTGCCATGAGGTGCCATGTTAAACTTCCAGTGACCAGTATGAGAGAGTGAGAGCAATAACACCAAATTTAACACACCTGCTCCCCATTTACACCTGAGACCTTGTAACACTAACAAGTCACATGACATCGGGGAGGGAAATGGTTATTTGGGCCCAATTTGGACATTTTCACTTAGGGGTGTACTCACTTTTGTTGCCAGCGGTTTAGACATTAATGGGTGTGTGTTGAGTTATTTTTAGGGGACAACAAATTTACACTGTTATACAAGCTGTACACTCCACACTTTACATTGTAGCAAAAGATATAATAAAATATTTACAAAAATGTGAGGGGTGTACTCACTTTTGTGAGATACTGTATGTACCTGAGCACAGAGCTTTGTTAAAGATAATTAACAAGATAACATACAATAAAATAAACATAATAAAACATATATCAATTTTGGATCACCTGGCATCTTCATAGGTTAAAGCACAGCCTTAAGGGCCGGTTCACACATAGGCGATCTGACTTCAGGGGTGACTTTGCCAGGCAACTTCAAGGCAACTTCAAGTGGTTGTCAACCTGTGACAACTACTGTAACCTACAGGTAAGCCTATAATAAGGCTTACCTGTAGGTTCCCTGCATATCTCCCAAACCTGCACGGTTTAGGAGATATACAGTGTACTGCATGTGCCCACGTCATCGGTGGCACATAATGGGCTAATATGCGATGCATACAGTACTAGCCCATTTTTTTTTTTCCCTGTAAAGTCACTTCAATATAGATAAAGGATTCGACTTGGTGGCGACTTCCATTCAATTCTATGGGCACAAGTCAGATAGAAGTCGCCTTGAAGTAGTACAGGAACCTTTTTTGAAGTCGGAGCGACTTCAGTAGTGTACATTAAGATGGCTCTCATTCATTTCAATGGGATTTCTGATGTCAATCGACTTGAGGCTACACAAGTAGGAGCGCAAGTTGCGGCAGTGTGAACTGGCCCTAAAAAAGGTACTCTTTCTTTTTATGCAGCAGCCATATAAACATAAACATTTTTTTTGAGTTGGTCATTACAGAAAATTAGGAAGAAATAAATTATTACTACCATTCTCCTAGAATTCTTATTTCAGGTCCAGATACAGCCATCTTATTAGAGATCAAGAACTGCATTTTAACAGTTAAAGCCAAAGTTTTCTTTTACTGCACATACAGAATTAATGAAAATAATTAGCTGGTTCATCTGAGGTCACAGTGCAGCATCGTCTTGTGATGTTCTTTGACAGTGTTATCACTTTTCATCACATTTTTGTTGACTTTGGCAATTCTTGTGAAATTTCATTAAAAAAAAAACAAAAAAAAGACGGTTAGACGTTCCTGCTCCACTTGGCTGAAATGTTGCAGTACAAATAAAAACACCCTATAAATATTGCTTTACATATAAAGCATAAGACCTCATACACACGGGACATCTGTAAAATCCCCTCTAATCACTAGAACTCCTGGCAGGGAAATTCCGCTTAAAAATGCGCATTGCACACACATTTGGGCGCGTTTAGCTTTTGAGCATGAATGCATTCTTTTGGCCAGAATATTAATTTTTTCTGGCCATTGACATGCATTAACATCCAAATTCTAGTGTTTATGCACGTTTAGGCATGTTCTGAATTTTTTTTGCTTTTCAGCTCCACTCCTAAACATGCTTGTAATGTTTTCCCAGGGAAAAAGTCTCCTCTTCGAAAATGCATGTAAATGCCTATGTGTGCATCGACACATAGTGGGGGACAGTGGCGGCCGTCCATAGGGGACGCACGGACACCGCCCTCCCAAGCTATTCTCAAGGAAAAAAAATGGGTCACTTTCAGAATGTCCGAGCGCCGGACACACAGCTGTCTGTGGGAAGCTTCCCAGCTTGCAAACTGCTGAGCTTTCAAGCTGGGAAGCTGATTTGCCCATGTTTAGGGAGTGTCCGGGGCGAAAGCGAACACTCCCCACTCTACACTCATTTGTCCCTTTAGCTACTTGTTTGTATTTGATTTGCGGGGACTGGAAGATGGTGGGCGGTGCCGCAGCGTCACTTCTAGTTTCCCGCCCACCACTCATGGAGTCACTGTGCTATGAGTGGAGACGACTGTGGGCGCAGTGGATTGAGGAAGGCCTGAGCCGCGGTGGATTGAGGAAGGCCTGAGCCGCGGTACGCCTGTGGGTAACGGTAAGTGTTGGCGCTGCGGGCCTCTCGCTCAGGCTCAGACAGTCTTCTGCACTACACTTGTCTTTGAGATCTAGGCTAGCCCCTCCTCCATTCCGCACACACTTCCCTGCTCAGCATTGACTGAATTCTCCACTGAGACTGGGCCCAGCCAGGCCAGGGCGGATGATCACGATGCGTGGCTGCACTGGAGCCATCAGGGACATTTTATTTTGGGGATTATTTATGATGTCATGTGTGTGTATATATAGCTGTATACACTATATAATATACACAAATTGTAAGTACATCTGTCTTGTGTAGTGTATACAGCTATATACACCCACCTTCTTCCTTCCTGTATATAGAGAGTATCTATATACAGGTAGGAAGAAGGTGGGTGTATATAGCTGTATACACTACACAGGACAGATGTACTCACAATTTGTGTATATTATCTGTGTAGTAATGTATACAGCTATATATACCCACCTTCTTCCTTTTAGTATATAGAGACCTTCCTCGATCATCACTGACTGCAGATATACAACATCTGTCTTTTTACCGTATATATAGTTGTATACAAGACAGATGATGTATATCTGCGGTCAGTGATGATGGAGGAATGGCTCTATATACAGGAAGGAAGGTGGATGCTCTGTCATCAGTCTAATGTCTGTTAACAATCCCGGCTGCGCATGTGGACACCGATGAGACCACACTGGTGGGCACAAATGAGACCACACTGGTGGGCACAGATGAGACCACATTATTGGGCACAGATGAGACGGCACTGGTGAGCACAGATGAGATGGCACTGGTGGGCATAGATGAGACCACACTAGTGGGCACAGATGAGACTGCACTGATGGGCACAGATGAGACCGCACTTATGGGCACTGGTGGGCACAGACTGTGCTGGTGGGCACAGATGATACCGCATTTATGGGCACTGGTGGGCACAGACGAGATCGCAGTGATGGCAAAGGCAGGCGGCACTTATGACACAGATAGGCGGCACTGGTGGGCACAGATGTGACCGCACTAGTGGACACAGATGAGACGGCACTAGTGGGCACAGATAGGCTGCACTGGTGGGCACAGATGACACCACAGTGATGGGCACAGGTGAGACTGCACTTATGGGCACTGGTGGGCACAGATAGGCAGCACTGGTGGGCACAGATGACCCCGCAGTGATAGGCACAGGCAGGCAACACTTATGGGCACAGGCAGGCGGCACTGATGGGCACAGATGATACTGCACTGATATGCTGCACTGTTGGGCACTGAGGCCACACTTATGGGCACTGATAAGGCTGCACTGTTATGCTGCACTGATGAGGCTGAACTTATGGGCACTGATAGGCTGCACTGATAAGCAATGGACACCGACCACTGCCCTACTGACACTGTCCACTGCTTTACTGACACAGTCCACAGTCAAATTTATTTATTTTATTTATTTATTTCAGGTACTTATATAGCGCCGTCAATTTACGTAGTGCTTTACATATACATTGTACATTCACATCAATTCCTACCCTCAAGGAGCTCACAATCTAAGGTCCCTATACTATATATGTAGGGGGGTTTCCGCCATCCCTGCTACGTTTGCAGTCATTTTTTATGTCTTATTTTCAGTGTGATGTGTATCATATGTGACGTTACATATCACAGAAACCGTTATTGTGGTTATACTGAAGTTAGATTAGGTCACATTACAGGGTTCCGCCATTTTTGTGTTATTGATTAGTAAGTTACAAGAAGTTTAAATAAGGGGTATCAAGCAGCACTCACAAATTGTGAGTACATCTGTCCTGTGTAGTGTATACAGCTTTATACACCCTTCTTCCTTCCTGTATATAGAACCCTTTCTCCATGCAGATATACATTATCTGTTCTGTTACTGTATATATAGCTGTGTACAGGACAGATGATGTATATCTGCAGTCAGTGATGATGGAGGAAGGTCTCTATATGCAGGAAGGAAGGTGGGTGTATATAGCTAGCTGTATACAGGACAGATGATGTATACCTGATCTATGTGGGTGAAAGCAAGTGGAATACAGGGGACAGAGTGGGTGGATTCTATAAGGGTGAGGCATATGACAAGCGGGAGGGGTCAAAAAGGAAGGGTGGTGTCTGCCCCCATCCTAAAACCTCACCAGCCGCCACTGGCAGGGGATTTACTAAAACTGGAGCACACAAAAACTAGTGTAGCTGTCCATAGTAACCCATCAGCTTCTAACTTAAGCTTTGACAATAAAACCAACATGACATATAATGAACTGGTACAGATTATATAAAACAGCTTTTCAGGCAACAATATGCTAGTAAAAATGGCAACCGATCTGTTAGGAATGAATTCACCTGCTGGTGGCACTGTGGTGCTCTGAGCCGAGTGCTGCAGTTCCAGTGTCCACCAACAGGTGTCTCCCAGCAGTCAGCAGGTTCCAGCAATCAGCTCCACCTGGCCTGTCTTGCTGTGACTGGGAGTGTACTTAAATTCCATTTCTGCTATGGCTCCATGCCTCCATGTTTTGGCTGCTTCTGCCCTGCTCTCTCTGTGCTGTGTTTCTGCCGGACTCTGTTGTCATTTACCCTTGCTCTTGCCTGATATCCAGTACCCTGTTGCCTTGTTCCTCTCTCATTCTTGTTTCCCTTCTTCCCATCTGCTCCCCCGGTTTCTCCCTGCCCTGTATATTTCTTGTGTATGTATTTGTATATTTAGTTAATTGTTAGATTTCTGCATTTTGGTTGTTCAGCTTTGATTTTCATGCGTTCTCATGTTTATTTCTGTTGGTCTGTGGTTATTGGTCACTGTAAATAAATCTCACTTTAAAGATATACATACGTTGTCTGGTCCCAGTTTCTGTGTGTAGCTACATATATCTGGTCCCCCAGCTGCTGAATCCTGACACATCCACACAGAGGTTGCTGACTCACTGCAACCAAAACAAAACTAGGTAATATAAGATGGCTTTAGCTCTGCTCTCTACCTGTAGTAGAGGACCCTCAGACGTGTTTCACCCCCCAGTGGGCTTAATCATTGAGGCCTCAACAATTAAGCCCACTAGAGGATGAAACACATCTGAGGGACCTCTACTATAGGTGGATAGCAGAGCTGAAGCCATCTTACCTAATTTAGTTTTGGTCACAGTGAGCCGTCGTCATATGTGTGATGGGGTTGACATTTTTCTAAAAGCTGATTGGTTACTATGCACAGCTAAACAATATTCAATGTGATACAGTTTTAGTAAATCCTCCCACAGACTTACATAGAGGTACTTTCACGGGATGAAAATAAAATGTTCAATGCCTGTAAAAACTTATTTTTAAGCTCTAAATGCATGAGCCCTAAGTAAATAAAAAAGAATACGTTATACATGACCTAATTGATCAAAAACGTAATTAAATGTAAATGGTTTAGTGCAATGTTTATACGTTTAAATATATAAAAAATATGCATTGAAAGATGCACACAGGTATAACTGGCCATGCAGGATAAAGTCAAAGCTCGTGCTGAATGCAAAAAATGCTTTAAGGCTAAATGTCAGCAGTTGTACAGAGAGTAAATAGGTAAGAACAGGCAGAGAACATAGAAGGCTGTACAAAGTGATGTGCATACTTCTGCCTGTTCTGCAGATGTGAAGGATTGAAGTAGTGGAGTCAAACTCAACAGAAACACTAGGCACAGTTCCGGCATCAAAAACTGAATCAATGTAAACACTGTTGCTCTCTCCCTCTGCTTCTCTGTTAGCAGCCTCTCCAATGGCTGGGGGACCACACACCCAGACCACACAGCACCAGCTGAACTCACTCGCACGCAAGGCTCAGGAGCTGTCACTCCACTGAAGGGCAGGATAGGGAGGGATGAGTGGATACAGGCTGAGCTGCCCTCCTCCGCCTATAGTCATCACAGCAGCTGGCTTGTGGTCAAGAGGATGGGGGGGATAATGAGGAATGGATGGAGGAAATGAAGGTATACATATACATTGAGGAGAAAACACATTCCTCACGGGTCTCGCTTGTAATGACTTATATGTCTAGTTGTCCTGAACAAGATGAATTAATTGCTGATAAATGGTCAGAGGGTGCCCTAATAAAGCACCAATTAACGTCCTATCTACCACATGTCAAAACAGCACAAGTTCAAGCTTTGTGAGTATTATACGTTTAAGCGGATGATAAAAGAAAGGGGACAACCGTGCAAATGCTAAATCCCAAGGAAAGTTTAGTAAGAGTTAAAATGACACTCAACAATGGCACTAAAATAATCCTAAAGAAAAAAATCATATACTTTCACTAATTAAAGGCCCTGTAAAAATTTTTTCATGAAATAGTTCCTTTCTGAGTGTTCCTGTCCCCTTATAACATCCAATATGAAATCCAAGACTCCTCCTTCTCCTCCTCACTTCCTGTTGTTTCAAAAAAGCAGAGCATATTAGTTGTGGTCATGCGCATTTCTCTATGCACACTACACATTCCATAGTACATAGTCCCTAGTCCATCTCGGAAGTGAGTATGAGTGGGTGGGTACGGTTAGACACATAGTGAGACTATAGAGAGCAAAATTTAGCTACCCTCTAACGGGAAGTCAGATCACAGTAGTAAAAAAAAAAGAGATTTGGAGGAGAGAAACAAAGGTACATTTTAAACTTAAGAATACATACTTGATCCCGTAGCACTTTCCTGATAACCAAACACCCTCTCTTCATCACCTCCTTTATACCGGTTTATCGTCCCTCCCGGCAACAACACTCTACACCACTCTTTTTCACCCTCTATCCTCTATTCCCCTCTGCCTCCCTTGCTTTCTCCCACACCTTACCCTACCCCCCCTCCATTATTATGACCCACTCATAACAAACTTTTGCCCCACAAGCCTATCTGAATGCAAACCTTCAATGTTATTGTTGTTTCCGCTTAAGTATATTTACTTTTACCCTGCCATATCAACACCCCTATTGCATCTCCCTGACAGCCCTAGTCCTTTCATTGCTCCTGCTCTATTCTACATCCCGTCACTATATTCTAGGCAAACTGAAGGCAGAGTTAATAAAGCAAGCAATCATTATTGTTCACCATAACCCCATTACAGTTGTATTTAGTAAAAGTTCTTGTGACTGTACGGCCATGTGGCCAATTTGTATTATTCTTTTTCTTTCTAATAAAAACTTTGAACAAGAAAAAGAATACATACTTGAGTATATTTTATTTCTTTTTAAACCAGTGTTTAGTGTCACTTTATGAGCTATTGCGGTCTTAAATGTGTAGTCAAGAATTCCATAATTTATGTAGCAAAAATACAAAAAACAATGGTGCACTGGCCTAGCGCATTATCCCCAGAAAATGTGTTTAATAAAAAGTTAAAAGCATACTCACAAACAAGACCTCTTCATGAGAGGCTCTGATGAAGAGGTCTACACCTCGAAACGCATTAGCCATCCATTTGTGTGAGATGCCAACCACATATTGCTTGTGGTTATGGACTCAACAAATCCACAAGTTCTGATATGCTTGGTTTTAAAGCTCATTTGTGAGTATGTTTTTAACTTTTTATTAAACAAATTTTCTGGGGATAATGAGCTAGGCCAGTGCGCCATTGTTTTTTTGGATTTTTGCTACTGTGTCTTTGGATTCCCCAGTTCACCAGTGGCAGCAAGGCGGCACATTACCCACAGCAGCATTACCGTTATAATACGTGTCATCAGGTTGAAGAGGCCCCCCCTCTGAGCGCAGGAAGAAGTTCTTTGTGATTCCATAATTTATACCTGTACAAAATATTAGTAAATGTGTTAGACACCAATTAATAGTAATCACCTTCCCTAAATGTGACTATACAGCAAATTATCTTTTTATATATGTATTTTTGATAAAGTGATCACTAGTGACTAGCCTACCAAAATGCAATTGTCCAGTTATTTTCAATTGTCCAGAATTCTTTTTACTGTAAAGATGGCTATACATGGTTCAAATCTCAGCCGGTTCAGCTGGACTTTGAACTTTGCCTGATTCCTGGACTACTGTCTTTGCCTAATGATATTGGATTACTCTGCCAGTCTGTGTATGACCCTGACTGTCGCTGACCACACTTCTCAATTTTGACTTTATATCTTGCTGTCAAGACCTGTTGCTGACCCAGCCTGCCTGACTACACTAACGTCTCAACCCTCAGCCAAAGCTCCACTCTGGACTAAACAGGTACCTTACATCTATTTTGTGGCAACTTTGTTGGCTTGCCTCCTGTTTCCCTACTTATGTCCATTTCCAGCTTCTTTGCAAAAAGTCATCATCGCCGTCACCAATGTAAAGCCAGCTTTAATATGATACATAGGGGTTTCCTAAACCTAAAGTCTGGCCTGTCCACCTACTTGACAAGTGGTTACGCTCCTGGACATGCACCTGATTGGAGATGGAGGTACAGGGAAAGAGGAAAATTTTAAGCGGCATAGCTACTGCTGATTCCAATTACATCATACTTGTTTCACAACTGGATAAGCTACCCAGGGTTGCACCCACAAGGCCCTCCCAACTGTCACAGACCTTAGCATGGTACAGGCTGAGGAGAACACTATGTTCACATACAGAGCTGTGAAAAAGTATTTGCCCCCTTCCTGATTTTTGTTTTTGCATATTTGTCACATTTAAATGGATTCAAGTCATCAAATTAATTTTAATATTACACAAAGCTAACCCAAATTAATAGAAAATGCCGTTTCTAAATGATGATTCCATTTATTAATGGAAAAAAGCTGTACATACCTGCCTGGCCATATGTGAAAAAGTAATTGCCCCCTGCCTTGCTAAATCATGAATGAATTGTGATTAACCGCATTTTTAAAAAATCTGAATTACATTTCACTTGCCACACCCAGGCCTGATTACTGCCAGACCTGTTGAATCAAGAAATCACTTAAATAGAAGCTGTCTGACAAAGTGCAGCACAATAAAAGATCTCAAAATGCAACATGTCATGCCACAATTTAAAGAAATTTAAGGACAGATGCGAAACAAAGTAACTGACATGTATCAGTGTGGAAAAGGTTGCAAAACCATTTTTAAGACTCGGTGAGAGCCATTATCCACAAATGGAGAAAACTTGGAACATCTTTACATTGGTGATGGCAAATACTTTTTCACAGCACTGTATAAGCAAAAAAAACATTGTTTTAATCAGGGCAACTCATTTCTCATTGTCAGAATCTTTCTCTTTTGCCACTTCGAAGAAGCACTTTTCATGAAGTGTCTTTCCAACAATGGCTCTATTTGGGGACCCAACAACTATCTCTCAACAATCAACAGTGTTGTTGGGAGGAACGGGACCTATAATGTTATCTAAAATGTTTTATCTAGCATTTTTCTCACATTTTTGCAATCTCTTTTGCACTGATTTCCTTTAAAGTGTTTGTTAAGCCACTCGTATAAAAAGTTCCCATCCACTCTGTATTATAATAAGAAGTTGCCCTGTGTCTGTGTTATAACATATATATACTTCTCTGTATAGATATCACACCTTCTTACTAGGATCAGTTGTAGTTTTTCAGCTTTTCTCTTTCAGCTCAGAGTTCCTGAGGGTGGGGCTGAGCACTGCTGCTGACATCAGCTGGAGAGAGAGATCCGTGCTGTGTTATCTATATAGATAATAATATTTCTGATATAACACTGACACAGGGAACTTATTCTTCTAATACAGAGGAAATGTGAGCTTTTAGAGTTAATTATGAGAGCAGAGAGGAGAAGCTACAAGTGGAAGAGGGAGGGGGTAGTTGAAGACAGGCACACAGGAGATAGGAGAGCTGGGAGTGACATAGCCTGCATAGACCACGGGGCTCTCAAGATAAGCTATTTACAGGGGGAGTCAGCTGTCAGGGGGGAATGACCTGGCATTATCAAACAAATATTTTAGGGGATACAGAGGGATAATTGAAAAAGCAAATCACCATGCTGCTAATTGCACATTAAAGAGACAGGCGCAGCAGTTTTTTTTTTGGCTTTAACAAAACAGATCTATTAAACTTTTCCTCAGATTTGACATTGCTGGGTTTAGCCAGACTCTGAAAAAAAAAAGCTAGATGAAACAGATCTTTCCAGCATCACACCAGATGTTACCTTACATATAAAATTACTTCAACAAAATTATACAGCACTTGTTATGGAAAACATATCATAGTAGATGTACACATAAATATGCAGAGAATGTTTTCAAGATCACAAAGATATACCTTCTTCCAGGTTCTATGTTGTAACCATATGTTTACAGAAGTTGCTGCTAATTTGTTGCAGTGCTGAGTAGAGCATATAAATGCTTTCTTTCATTAAGAAAGATCCAGGTGACGTTCTAAACAAAATATACAAGCTGCCATTGGCAGCTACTGAAAAGCATTTTATAAACACCCAACCAATCATAGTGGTGTACAGTTACATTTTCATGTCATTCCATGACCTCATTCCTGAATATGTGATGAAGTGACTAAAAATAATCCCTGTTTCATTTGGAGGAAAAAAACTAGAGTATGTAGTCATAGTTTTGGTATTTACAGTTTATTACATTTGGTAACAAATTAAACTAAAGGAACCTCAGGAAAATATTGCAACATTATACAGCTGAAATACTTTTTTTTTAAAAAAAAGCCCGTTCACACCATAATGCAATGTACTGTAATTCATGCATTTTTACATACATGGGCAGGAAGGCCTAGGCAGCCCATTAAAAATAGGCAATCAACATGTGCAAAACAAGTTCCTGCATGAATGTTTTGAGCTGCTGACCTCCATAATGCATGTGCAGTACAGCGCACTGTAGATGTGCACTGGGGTGCAGTTAACTTTGCATTGCAAGGAATCAAAATGCACACATTTAGCGTGTGAATCAGATAATCAGATGAGAAGAATTTCAGGTATGGATATTTTTATATAGATACATTGGTCCAGCTTGAGCCAATGTAATTATAAATGTACCATACCTGTGGGATCCCTCAAGAGCAGCCTTTCTTATTCAGGGTTCCTCCAAATGTTTCCAAAGTTTCCTTTAGCAGTGAACAACTTCTGCCTCTCAGATGAGCAACCATTGACAATGATGATCTTTTTAGCTTTCTGTAAGGGGGGATTCTTCTCAATGACCACAAAATAGAATGAGCATTCTTCCTAGTAACCATCACACTAATGCACTGTGAGCCATAGATATATTAATTATTAGCAGGGGTTCCTCGATACCAGAAAATTATTTCAAGGGTTCTTCCATTTAATGTTTAGAAAGGTTGCTCTGGTGGCCGGAAATCACCATAGTAGACACTCCTACTACAGTGATTTCCACTAGCCTCTGGGTCCTGTGCCAAGCAGATCCCCTGCTGCTTAGTAAACACAGGAGGTTGACTGCTCCGGTGACTCTGGCTGCGCTAATGGGCACTGGTGAGGCTGCATTGATGGGCACTGATGAGGCTGCATTGATGGGCACTGGTGAGGCTGCATTGATAGGCACTGATGAGGCTGCATTGATGGGCACTGATGAGGCTGCATTTATGGGCACTAATGAGCCTGTGCTGATGGGCACTGGTGAGGCTGCACTGATGGGCACTGGTGAGGCTGCGCTGATGGGCACTGGTGAGGTTGCCTTCATGGGCACTGGTGAGGCTGCATTGATGGGTACTGATGAGGCTGTGCTGATGGGCACTGATGAGGCTGCATTGATGGGCACTGGTGAGGCTGCACTGATGAGGCTACCTTGATGGGCACTGGTGAGGCTGCATTCGCTGCCATAGAAACATTTGTAAAAGTGAGGAGTTAGTAAGATGACCACACCCATATGGTTGCGCCAGAAATATTTCTGCATGCAGGCGCCTGTGACCCTAGGATCTGCCCTGTGAGGGGCATTGCTGTAGATTAGGGTACACTAGTGTTGCCCTCTAAAGAGTGGACCACAGTGGATCACTTTTCAGAGGGTGTTTGACAGGAGGCAAGGAAGCATTATATTGCCTCCTCACCATCTAATTTAATCCCTAAAAACCTGCACCACCCCGCTGCAACTGCGTTCGTTTTGGGGGGGGGTCGCCAGATATAGGATCCCCCGGGGTGCCAAATGCTCTAGGTACGCCCCTGATACACATTGTTACATTATTCCAAGCTGGGCAAATATAACTAGAAAAGAAATATCCATACCTGGAATTCTTTAATATTTATCTGGATGATAGTTTGGTCTTTTTGTATATGACATATAATCCCACTACTGCCTTTTAGGAAGGTGTTCCATCTAAGAATAGTCTTTGTACCAAATTAAAAGAAGCATGTGTGTGTGTGTTTATACTGTATGTATACACCGTATGTACTGTCTTTACCCCAGACCCAAAGAACATAATTGTCAGTATATCCGATATTATTTTTCTTTGATATCCTGGAAGATTTTGCTGCTGGGTTTCGGGTGGGAGAGCTATGGAGAATGTAGGTTGCCTCCAACTTTTCTCTTTACCAAGAAGTAAACATGACATAGGCCTGTGAGAGTCAAAGGGGGCCTAGCATATACCTATACCTGCCTGATTAACATTTGATGCAAACCATAACCTAAACTTCAGAGGGCCTTTGTGCAACTGCAGTCTGCTTCAGTAGTATGTGTGCCCCTGTCTGTGGCGCTGTATTTTTCTACCTATTACTGAAAATGTATAAGGAGACTATTCTACTGTTTGGCCCAATCACTTACTAAAAGTATGTTTGGGACAAGTGGTTTAGGGCCCGTTCACACCAACACTTTGCTATGTGTTGCAGTGCCATTCATTTTTAATTATCCAAATTAGAATAGTCCATTCATTTTTAGCATCCATACATCACATCTACAGAATACACCTACCTAAACTATTGAAGGATCTATTATTCCAGCACTGAATGCAGCACACCATTACTCAGTGCAGTACATACATTGCCACTGTGCTGCAAGATGTGAACGTGCCCTTAGGCCTGTAAATAGCTGAAAACCACATTTTCTACAACAGCTATAAAAGCCACAAACCTATTTTTCCCTGGTAATGTATACTTGCACATGTGATTCCATTGCGTGTTTTTCAAGAAACAATATCCACAGTTTTATATATGAATTTATTTTCTCCACTGATTAAATGAGTGCACAGTTATGAAGGCCCACTATACTGAACTGTATTCAAAAATCTAGTTTTTGATATTGAAACTGGATTTCTGTTTAGTCTTCTACCCTCAGTCTAATAAAACCAGTTTGTACAGTCCAAAAGGGATTCTATAGACTCATCATTCTCCCTTCATTAGGATTTACAGAGGAATAACCATAGGAAGGGGGACACTGTCCCGGACTGTAACTTGGAACTCAGATAGCACAGATCATGCAGGTGCTTGGACAGAGATGGCACACTGAATATACGTTCCAACAAACATAAAAATAGCAAACCTAAAGTCCTCAGTCAATGATTATCCAGGTCTTTGAACTTTTTTATATGTAACTCTGGCCAACAACACAAGATCAAGTTGATCATCACAATTATGTGGGTGGCTCATCTGGTTTATCGTTCTTTGATGTGTATGTTAAAGGGTGATCAGTGAAGTTTCCTTTATAAAGCTTAGTAATTCTCCTGCTGCAGCACTCAGTAACCTAAGGCTTGTTTTAAGGTGATTGGACGATTTGCAGATCCAATCTGGGGAAGAATAAGTTTGAGTGGTAGGGAAAGTATACAGGCCTTAAGACAAGAAGTGTGTTACTGGCTGGATTACAAGGTGTAAATAAAGGAAAAAAGAAAACTAAACTGTTCTGTGCCTTGTATCCTGTGACCGCCTTCCAGTACCCTGTACCCTGCATATAATGCCCTGTATCATGCTCCAATCCCCTTGTTTCCAGTCCCACTCCTGATCCTGCCCTGTTCTTGTGAGCTCCCTCCATTTTTTGTACATAGAGTTTCTTGGTTAGGTAGTTGTTCTGGGTTTGCTGCAGTGTCATGGTTACTTCTCACGTTTTACAATTTTTATGGTTTGTTGGTGTTATTTATATCAATAACCTTTATTTAACCACATCAATACTGGGCACGAAAACCCCCTTCCTGTCCAGGCCATTTTTCAGCTTTCAGCGCTATCACACTTTGAATGACAATTACTCAGTAATGCAACATTGTACCCATATGAAATTTGCATCCTTTTTTTCACACAAATAGAGCTTTCTTTTGGTGGTATTTAATCACTAGTGGGTTTTTTATTTTTTGTGCTATAAATAAAAAATGACTGAAAATTTTGTGAAAAAATGTTTTTTTCTTTGTTTCTGTCAAAAAATTTAGCAAATTAGTGATTTTTCTTCACAAATTTTGGCCAAAATTTATACTACTACATATCTTTGCTAAAAATAACCCAAATCGGTGTATATTATTTGGTCCTTGTGAAAGTTATAGAGTCTACAAACTATGGTGCTAATCATTGAAAATTGATCACATCTGATCACACCTGATGTACTAAGGTCTATCTAATTTCTTGAGACTCTAACAAGCCAGGAAAGTACAAATACCCCCCAAATGACCCATTTTTGGAAAGTAGACATTCCAAGGTATTTAGTAAGAGGCATGGTGAATTTTTTGAAGTTGTAATTTTTTCCCACAATTCTTTGCAAAATTAAGATTTTTTTTTTCTTTTTTTTTTTTCACAAAATTGTCATTGTAACAGGTTATTTCTCACACACAGCATATGCATACCACAAATTACACCCCAAAACACATTCTGCTACTCCTGAGTATGGCGATACCACATGTCCGAGACTTTTTCACAGCCTGGCCACATACAGAGGCTCAACATGCAGGGAGCGCCGTCAGGTATTCTAGGGACATAAATTACACATCTAATGTCATGAAGACCTATCTCATTTTGAAGGCCCTGGAGCACCAGGACAATGGAATTGCCCACAAAATGACCCCATTCTGGAAAGCAAACACCCCAACGAATAATCTGTGAGGCATAATGAGTCTTTTGAACGGTTCATTTTTTTCCAGTAGTTTTTGGAAAATGTGGGGAAAAAATGAAAACGCATTTTATTTACACAAAGTTGTCCATTTATAAGATATTTCCAACACATAGCATGTACATAGCAAAAATGACACCCCAAAATACATTCTGCTATTCCTCCTGAGTATGGCGATACCACATGTGTGAGAGTTTTACACAGCCTGACCACATACAGAAGCCCAACATTGAACTAGCTCCTTCAGGCGTTCTACAAGCATAAATTACACATCTAATGTCATGAAGACCTATCTCATTTTGAAGGTCCTGGAGCACCAGGACAATGGAATTGCCCACACAATTACCCTATTTTGGAAAGAAAACACCCCAATGTATAATCTATGAGGCATAATGAGTCTTTTGAACATGTCATTTTTTTCCAGTAGTTTTTGGAAAATGTGGGAAAAAAATGAAAACGCATTTTGTTTACACAAAGTTGTCCATTTATATGATATTTTCAACACATAGCATGTACATAGCAAAAATGACACCCCAAAATACATTCTGCTATTCCTCCTGAGTATGGCAATGCCAAATGTGTGAGACTTTTACAGGTGATGTTTACTCATGGGTGTGACGGTCACTGACAGGTGATTGGCGATGGTCACTGATGGGTGATTGGCGATAGTCACTGATGGGTGATTGGCGGTGGTCATTGATGGGTGGCGGGTGTCTGGCGGTGGTCACTGAAGGGTGATGGGTGTCTGGTGGTGGTTCACTGATGGGTGACTGCTGTCTGGCAGTGGTCACTGATGGGTGAAGGGTGTCTGGCGGTGGTCACTGATGGGTGACGGGTGTCTGGCGGTGGTCACTGATGGGTGACGGGTGTCTGGCGGTGGTCACTGATGGATGACGGGTGTCTGGTGGTGGTCACTGATGGGTGACTGGTGGTGGTCACTGATGGGTGACGGGTGACTGGTGGAGGTTACTGATGGGTGACAGGTGACTGGCGGTGGTCACTGATAGGTGATAGATGACTGGCGGTGGTCACTGATGGATGACTGGTGGTGGTCACTGATGGGTGACTGGCGGTGGTCACTGATGGGTGCCGTGTGTCAGGTGGTGGTCACTGATGGGTGACGGGTGTCTGGCAGTGGTCACTGATGGGTGACCGGTGTCTGGCGGTGATCACTAATGTGTGACAGGTGACTGGCGATGGTCACAGATGCATGACAGGTGACTGGCGGTGGTCACTGACGGGTGACTGGTGGTGGTCACTGTTGGGTGACTGGCGGTGGTCACTGATGGGTGCCCTGTGTCTGGCGGCGGTCACTGATGGGTGACGGGTGTCTGGCGGTGGTCACTGATGGGTGACAGGAGACTGGTGGTGGTCACTGATGGGTGACGGGTGACTGGCGGTGGTCACTGATGGGTGACAGGTGACTGGCGTGGTCACTGATGGGTGACGGGTGACTGGCGGTGGTCACGGATGGGTGACGGGTGTCTGGTGGTGCTCGCTGACGGGTGACAGGCCACGGTCGCTGAAGGGTGACAGGCCACGGTCGCTGATGGGTGACGGGGGACAGGCCACGGTCGCTGATGGGTGACAGGCCACAGTCGCTGACAGGTGACAGGCCACGGTCACTGACGGGTGTCAGGCCACGGTCGCTGATGGGTGACAGGCCACAGTCACTGACGGGTGATGGGTGACAGGTGCACTTTATTATGACAGTCTGATGACAGGTGCACTTTATGATGACAGGTACACTTTATGGGGGCATATGGGATGACTGTTGGGTGACAGGTAACTCACTGATCCCAGCTCTTCTCTCCTCACACTAGACTCTGTGTGAGGAGAGAAGAGCTGGTAACAGTGAGTTACCGCTCTGTTTACATTGCATGTGATCGGCTATGAAGTAGATCACAGCCGATCACAAGGTAACAGCCGCCGGCCGGCGGCTGATACCAGTGTCGGTGACAGGCCGTGTTCACTAGAACAGAGCCGGGATGCGCGCGCCCGATCTCGCGCAATCCAGGCTTAAAGGAACGACGTCATATGACGTCGTCCCAGAACAAGAGGCTTACCGCTCCGCCGTCATATGACGGTGGGCGGTAGGCAAGTGGTTAATCATACATGGCCTGGTTCCTGATTCCTTGAAGTGTAGCCCATTGATTTGATCATTCCTGTTGGATACCTGCATTTGGTAACTTTTACACCCCATCAGACTTTACCCATCCAGCTTAAAAAAAACTGCACTGTTTGTGTGACATCAGGTACATGAATCTGTCATCTGCACTGACATTTGTCTTTCGTGGCATGACAGAATTCTAAAGAATGTCTTGAATGATCTATTTATCATAAGGCAGTAACACTAGTGTATAGGTCTGCTCTAAAGTGTTTCTAAACCCAGGAACAAGGATGTATTAAATCGAAGCCTTTTAGTCCTTAGATGCAATGGCTTATTTTATTTTTTACTTTTCTTTCGTTTTCTTTTTTCCTTTATTTACACCTTGTAATCCAGCCAGTAACACACTTCTTGTCTTAAGGTCTGTATACACAATGCGAAATTCGTACGGGAATTTTCGTACGACGAACGATCGTCCAAACTTCTTACCGTTAGTATGGTCCTTTCAACAGCCGATTCTGATTTTTCAGAAGACAAAAGCTTGATGTGCAGACTATAACATTTTTTTTGTACGTCAACTCAACATCCGATTTTCGTATCATTAGTACGGTTTTCGTCCGGAAAAAATCGCAACAGCACGACTATGCATGCTCAGAAACTGAAAAATACATACAAAGCTCTTCAACACATTATGTCTTCTGATGTTGAATTTGGTCGTATGAAAATTTTCATATGGTTAGTAACCTCTTCACTTTCGACATGAGACTAGCATCCAACAAAAAACAGACATCCGGATGTCCGAAAATCTAAGAGCGTGTACGAGGCTTTAGTGTGGTTACACCCGATCTGCCACTGTACCTATGAAGGGGCAGTGTAGACATCCTTGAACAGCATCTTTGTCAATCTTTGAAGACAATAGTGGTAGATGGACTAGTAGAATTAGCGGGACTTAGGTGACTAACAAATTAAAGCTTAGAGCGGAACTAAATGCAAAAAAATACTCATCCCTAACTTGCAGCAATGCAGACTTCACATCCGTCACATACTGTAATTTTCTCCTTGGCTATTTCCAGGTGCTGGGTTTTCGACTCTATTGCCTGGTGGGGAAATACCATCATCCTGGACTTGTACAAGGGATTGAGTCATTCCAATACAGCCAGATTGTTCCAGGAACGCACACTGAGCTGCACATGCTCAGCTCTGTGTACATTCAGTGAATGACTAAGAGCAGGCAGGTAGGTGTGTGTGCAGAGAAACATAGCATTTCTTCTGAAAAAAAGAGCTGCCTGCTCAGTTTTTTTGCACGTTTTGAAGTTAGGTTTTTTCCTTTTTGGGATAAAGGTTTTAACTATTAAATTATATTGATTCAGCATCATTGTCAGTGTTAAATGGTTTGTCTCAAGTGTCTAACTGCAAATTTTGCTAAACAACTTTGTCCATAAAGGAAATAAAAAAAATAACAGATCCACAGTAAGCTTTTATTTTTGGTAATTAGAAATGTTAAAAGAATAAGAAAAATCTTGACCCTCTAATGAAGATCTGTGTGCACTCCAGCAGAGAAAGGAAGAGTAACTCTGAAAATCATTTTTATGTGTGATGCTGAAAAGGGTTACATTTTTCTGTCTGTGCTACTACTTTTCTCAAACTTTCTATATGCTGTATTTAAAAGCAACAGGATTGAATCACTTAGGCGAATGGCACTACTCTTCTTACATGATATCTGTAAACCAAAGCTGCTACTAGTTGTGGTTGCACTAAATTTGTATATATAGTTTCTTCAGTTATTTACATTCTTCTCTGCCACTTTAAATATAAGTTAGAATATTGTGGTTTCTTCATCTGGTTCTACGATTTGATAAAGCTGATTGGGGATCTAGAATCATTTCCAGGTTTTCACTGAATATAGAGATTAATTACAACATAGCTTGCAAATAGGGAATGTTTTACGGACATTGTAGAACTATTCAAACCTTGCAGTTTATAACCTATGAAGCTGCCAGTATGTCAAATTGTCATTTGAGATTTTTATGAAAAAATGCACATTTTTTGATTTAGGATGAAACAATGTATTTAGAATGTAGGAGCTGCATATGACTCTGAAACCACCAAAGGCAGTTTTGTTCAGTATACTTTTAAAATAAATAATGGTATTAGGGGCAATTTAAAAGAATAAACAAGCAGGTAATTGATACAATACCAAAAACACTACACAAGTAAAAGTGTTTGAGATAATTCAATTACAACCATACATTTAAAGGCGAATCTTCATAGAAATGCAGATGCTTTGAGATGCTCCAATTAACATGTTAGATAGGACCTATCCAGATAAAGTCCAAGTCATCAAATGGGGGGAAAATCCATAATTGTTATTAATTAGTTGGCTATAATATGCAGTCTAGTTTTGGTGCATACAATTGATGTACCAGAACTGATGAACATACAGTAATACTCATGAAAGGTAGATGAATACCTACAAAGTCCTGCCATGCTGTAATAGGCTGCATTTAATAATATAGTGTGGAAGAGGAGCCAGGAGCCCAGATCTGATGTTTGCAGTCCATGAAAAATATGCTGTGATAAATTAATCTTCATTAATATTTTCAGCATTTCCGAGTCCAAAAGGATTCTTTCTGTAAAAATAGCTTTGCGATCTATTTCACATAATTCCAAACTGGATGTGGAACTTCCTTGGACCTTCTTTTAATCCCATAATATGCAAGTGGTAACCTGTATAAATTCTCTGCTGATGTACGAGGTATGTCTGTTAAATAACGAGACTGATTAAATAACTCCCCTTTATTTATATGTATTACAAATGTAATGTTTGTTCCCCTTCAATATATTCCCCATTTGCACTAATACATTGCTGCAGTCTTGTTTTCCACTGATCGAAGACACAGAGAAAATCCATTTCTGTCAGCTGTTTCAACACATCCACCGTTTTATTCTTTACAGCATCAACTGACTCAAAACATGTCCCTTTAAGCACTGATTTAACTTTTGGGAAAAGATAAAAGTCGCATGGTACTAAATTGGGCAAATATGGAGGATGTTCAAGTGTAGTAATGTGCTTGTTGGTCAAAAACTGCTTCACAGAAAGTGCTGTGTGAGCAGGCGCATTGTCCTGGTGAAGAATGAAACCATTTTCCCACTTTTAAACATAGCATTTTTTTCGGCACACTACAGAAAACACAACCAAACTAAATGGTGACTCACAATTAACTGAATGTCATAGAGTGTTGCTGCTTGTCATGCAGGTTCAAACATGTTCAAGGTCACCACGCAGTTATAACCAGTTCTGACTACTTTGTTTACTAGGTGGGATCACAGTCTCGTTATTTAATAGACATACCTCGTATATGGGCATGCCTGGTGAATGGAATATATACTGCATACATTTACTCGATGGGTGTTTGTAAGTTTTGTGATAAAAACTGTTGTTTTTGGGTAATGATATTAACTTTGATATTAATAAAAGACTTGTGGATACTTACTAATATGTCTGTTAGGTGGATGTATAATTATTATTTATTTTTAAACAAGTTGCATCACAAAATAGTTTTTTCATGTTTTTCTAAATGAATGTTAATAAAAATATATATTTTCTCTATCATGGTGCTGTTTGATAATAGTTGTTGACTAGAAGTCTTGCTTTCTAGATTGTTGGTTTCACTAATTTGGGAAGATAGCACCCTAAAAAAAATATAAATAAGATGTTGTGATCACTACCTAAATTTATTAAGTTAATGTGTACATGGAAAACAAAGGAATGCTTTTTTAAACATCCCTGTTCTTGGCTCAACAACACACTGCACCAGGAAATCTATATGCTTTCCTTCCACAACTTAACAGTGCCTTGCAATTACTGCATATGCACACCTAACCTAAGCTCAGCATGGCCATGCCTATTACTAATTCATCAGTGTATATGTCCATGTAAAGATCTTAATTTCCTTATCCCTGATTAAGAGGAGCCTGTGCAAATAACAGTGCCCCCCATTCACAATTTACCGAAGTATTCCTGAGACTCAGTTGCCTTATCCCAACTAAGCTGAGGAGATTCCATAAGGCATTTCCTATTATGGATGATGTGCAAAGTGTAGTAACCCACAGCAAACCAAAGTCACTCATTTGTTGACTTAACTCAATTTAAATCAAATATGATTTGTCATTAAGGGTTACCTCCTTTGCACACCTCTCTTAGTCTTCATCTATCTAAATATGATCTGTAGAAGACACTCTCAAAGATATGAGAAATCAGCCGCACTCCAAACTTAGTTCCTCTTGGTTTATTTATTGAAGGTTGGTTTTCAGGTGGAGAGTTTGAGACACTGTTGTATGCAGTCATTTTGCTGACAATAAATACAACAAGAGGAGCTAAGTTTGGAGTGTGGCTGATTTTTCATATCTTTGATGGAGAATGACACACTATGGTAGCCAGCACCTGGATTGTCCATGTATGCTAAGACAATCAATCTCAAATGGGAATGTATTCAGTGCAAGTCTCTAGTAGAGTTATATAATGGCAAAGTAGGCTAAACACCAAGATAAAATTCACAAACCTCAAAAAAAACGTTCAATTATAAGTGCAACGCTTTGCCCAACATAAAAGTATAAACACAACAATAATGTCCACTAGTTTACATGTGATATGACAAGATTAGCAATCTCCAAGTGCTCCTAGGAACGGACATGCAGGTGTAGGAACTCTCCACCACAGACACACACTGCCGCTCACCTCCTTGTAAAGACCAGATGGTCTATTACACACCTTCTCCACTGGGGACAATAAATATCCTGTAGAGGTCTATGGGCATCAGATGGCTAAGGCAAAGTTCCGTCCAGGGTGCATATGGAAAGATAGAATACAACATCTAGTGCTCTCTGTAAAATCCAATCATTTATTAGTTAAAAAGTAAAACACTTACAAAGCAGGCACTCATCTCGAGTGCGTTGAGCAGCGCATGAAATTAACAGAGTCCTGATAACCAACAAGATGGCCGCGGGTGACGTCATACATAGCTCCTCCCCCGTACACGGTATGTCCTGGGCGGGGCTTCTTCAGCGTGGGTCTGTGGGGGAGGGTTCATACACCTGCATGTCCGTTCCTAGGAGCACTTGGAGATAGCTAATCTTGTCATATAATGTGTAAACGAGTGTAATTATGGACTCTTAATGGAGATTATTGTTGTGTTTATAATTTTATGTTGGGCAAAGCGCTGCACTTATAATTGAACATGTATGATAAGAGCAATGATTCTTGAGCAGAGCTATGGATTTGGGTATGTTCCTGTAGAAGACACTGCAATACTTGTTGACCTGCCAGTTACCATGGTGATATAACTTCCAGTTATCCCAATAAAGGTCAGAATGCAGGGGTTGTACCAAACAATTTCTGTGTTTATTAAGTTTATGCACTAACTGCCCAGGGGAATCAATATTGTCAGACTTCTGAACATGTGAAGAAATGCAGCCATAGTCATTAGTTACCCTTTCACACCTATGGGATAAACCATGGATTTCTGACACATGTAGTGCAGTGCAGTGTGTTATAGTGCCATTTATTTTGGCTCTACAACTCACCAGTACAGTGCACCACAATGCAGCACCTGCACTGTAGCACACCACAACACATGGTATCTAGCATTCCATGCATTGTTGTGCGCACATGTAGATTTAATGGTGTATGTCTGATGTGGATGTATCGCAGTACAATAACAGGGATGCCAATGAGGACCTCTATTCCTGAAAATACTAGCTGTCCTTGCTGACCCTTTGGCTTCAATAAAAGACCTGGGACAAGTACTTATCTCTCTCTCTCTCTTTTATTTATAGGCACCTTTCAGAACACCCACGGTCACCTTACAAAGATAACAACAATGCAAAGTATGCTAGTTTAAAAAGATGATTATTGAAACGTGATTTGAAGATGGGTAGGAAATCAATATTGCGGATGTCAGGTGGCATGGTGTTTCAAAGTCGGGGGGCAGAGCAGCTAAAGTCTCTCAACCCCATAGTGGTCAGGCAGGCAGATGGAACATTAAGATAAATTGAATGAGGAAGACCTGAGAGTGTGGGAGGGTCTGTTGAGCTGCAGGAGGTATGCAGAAAGGTACGGAGGAGCGAGGTTATGAATGACCATAAAGATAAGTAACAGAATCTTGAAATCAATACAATATTTGACTGGAAGCCAGTGAAGGTGCTGAAGGACAGCAGTGATGTGATTAAAGGACGGAGTTCTGGTGATGATACGAACAGCATAGTTCTGAACCAGTTACAGTTTATGGAGGGAATTGAAAGGGAGACCAAAAAGAAGGGAATTGCAATAATCTATGCGGGAAGTGACCAGATTATAAATTTGAACGGCAGTGCTGTTGGGTGTGAGAAACAGAGGGAGGCGATTAATTTTACATGCAAATATGCATAAGAACCTTGGTTTTGTCACTGTTCAATTTGAGAAAATTGGAAGAGAGCCAGGATTTTATTTCCTGTAAACAATCGGTAAGGGATTTGGGTGGAAGGGTAGTAGTAGTAGGTTTAGTGAATAAGTAGAGCTGGGTGTCATCCACATAGCAATGGATTTGGATGTTAAATTTACAAAATATGAGACCAAGAGAAAGAAGAGGGGGCTCCAAGACAAAACCCTGGGGAACACCAGTAGAGAGTAGAGATGGTTGAGATTTGAAAGATTTGAGTTGAATGAATTGAGTACGGCTAGAGAGATAAGATTTAAACTAGTTTAGGGGTGTGTCAATGAATCCAATGGAGGCTAATCTTTCATGGAGGATGTTGTGAGAAATTGTATCAAAGGCCACACTCTGGTTGAGGAGGATAAGAATAGCCATGAGACCAAAATCAGCTGCCATGAGGAGATTGTTTGTGATTTTTTACCTAGGCAGTTTCAGTCCTATGTAGGGGATGGAAACCAGAATGAAATTGATTGAATAGGTCAAAGTGAGAGAGGTAAGCATATATCCGAGAAGCAACTGTTTTTTCAAGGATTTTGGATAGAAAAGGAAGGTTGTAGATGGGCCGAAAGTTACTGAAGTCACTGGGGTCTGCACCAGGTTTCTTAAGTATGGGGTTATTACTGCAGTTTTGAAAGATGAGGGAACAATACTAGAGTGAGAGAAGAATGTATGATATAATTTATTAAAGAGGACAGAGAGGGTAGATAAGCTTTAACCAGGACAGTAGCGAAAAGCTTTAACAGGTAAAGACTCTGTTAAATTGCAGTAAAGTAACTGACATAAATACTAGGCTATGATATGGCAGTTAACCTAGACCACAATAATACTAAACCAAGTTAGTCTGGGTGTGTGCCCAAGATAGCGATGTGAGCGGCTGCTTTCTCTCTGTGCTCTCTTGAGATCTCTGCTGTTCCTCGGATCCAGCGCACCTGCAGTAGCCGATCTCACCCTCTCTGCTTCTGGATGCGATGCAGATCCTCCAGCATCTACTCTGGCAAGGGGAAGAAGCTCCATTTCTCAGTGATCCTGGAGGAAGGATCTTCTCCCCACGCGGAGACCCACTCCACACGCAACTCCCACAAGGCCTCACAGACGGGCCCCATGGAGCAGGCGGATTCCCGACCACCATGGCGGGCCGAAGTGATAGCAGCCATAGCCACCTGCTAGTCCACCCTTACTACTAAAAGTGGGGCCGTTCAGTTGGATGTCGGTCTTCTGCAGCAGGACCTGGATAGGCTGCACTCCAGGGTGACGGAGACTGAAGAACGGGTCAGCCATGTTGAGGACCTTACCACCGAACACTCAATGCTACAGGTGAAGGTAAATGGGCTTAAATTTTTCGCAGAAGATGCCGAAAACAGAGATAGGAGGAATAACCTCCACATTGAGGGGCTGGCTGAGGGGACCGAGGGGCAGAACCCGACGAGCTTTGTAGAGGTTTTATTCCGCACCATCCTTCCTGATGCCCAATTCTCTCCTCAATATGTAGTAGAGAGAGCCCACCAAGTCCCACCTAAGACGGGACGGCATGAAGCCCCCCCTCGCGCACTCTAATTCTGCACCTGCTTAACTTATGGGACCGGAATGAAATCCTCCGGGCATCCAGAGCCGCGGCGGACTTGCGTTATCAGAACAGCAAAATACTGGTCTTCCCAGATTACTCAGTGGAAACACAAAAGCTGAGGAAGTCGTTCGACCAAGTCAAGGTGGCTATGAGAGCCCGCAACATTCGCTATAGTGTGCTGTTCCCTGTCTGTTTACGAGTTCAAAATGGGGAGACCACACGTTTTTTAATTTCACCCAGAGAGGCTTCTACCTGGCTGGAATCGTTGCCACCAGCTTGTTGACAGCAAGACACGTGAGTTCCACCACACTAATACCTTGTTATGCAGCTGACTGAGCCTTTGAATACTCCCCAAGTCAAAGTTACTGCAATTTGAATTACTTACACCATAGCAAATTGCTCTTTAAACTGATTGTACACATGTTGTGTGACCACAGGTTTTGAGATGTCCCAGTAGTTTTGTTTGATTGCTACTGCTCCTTAAGATGATGCACACATTTTCCCTGTACCTCCCAGTCTATATAAGCCTTGGAACATTTGTAGGAGTTCCTGTTTTTTGCTAGGCTACCTAGAGGGTATAGAGGGGGGTAGGCATATCAGATTGTGCATTACCTTTACCTTGTTCTATGCTCGTAGGGAGATACTTTTACACTGGAAGTCGGCAGACCCCCCTACCCGTGATGACTGGGTTCGCACGGTTAACTCAGTCTTACCCATATATAGATTAACCTATGAAAGCAGACAGTGCCCAGGAGAATTTGACAAAGTATGGTCTAGCTGGATTAATGCATGTGGGTGACTACTTGGGGACTGCTGAGGAGACATTGTGCCCCCCTGGGGTGGTTCCCCTCCCCCCCCACTGATCTACATAATTACTCCCAATACCCTCTAGCACGGGGGAACCCTGAGGTTTAAGGCTTTGTACATTATTGTGATGTGCTTTCGGATACTCCATTATGATTATGGTTTTACGTTTTCTTTTTATCCTCTTTATCCTCTTTCGAGAGTTTGTAATGAAGTGAAGTATACAACTGTGGTTTAAGTTCCACGTAATGGTATAATTGTATTAGTACATTTGCTCTACAATTGTCTATATTCTTTGATACCCTGTATTGTAATGTAGATTTGTTCAATAAATAGTTTCTGTTAAAAAAAAACCAAGTGAGCCTGATATACACAGCACTGATAAAGAACAGCATAAATAGTGATAAGTATAACTGACAATGAAAAGTCTTGCAGTAACTCTCTGCAATAACTGACCAAAGTGCCCCAAAGTGCACTCTGTGTATATACTCTTAAGTGGGAGTATAAGTATATTTTCCTAAGAAGGGGTACCCCTGTGAGGATGTTGTATTGTACCTGGAACTTAACTGGTTATCTTCAGCCGGTTAATGATGGGGCCCAATCTGAATGGTGGTGCACTTGTTACTGTCTCTGTTATATTGCATGCAGTGAATAACTTTGGGGCTGCTAGACAAATAGGGCAGTCTTCTATTGTACTGAATGGCTAACAGTGGTGGAATAACACAGTTGAATCTGCTCACCAGTCCTGGTACACCTTGTCCTGGACGCTTGTTGGTCTGCTGTCCTCAGGAACCCGGCCCCGGTAAATAGGTTATCATGAAAAGATCCTCTCAGGCTCAGCTCTAGTTCTCTAGTCCTCAGTGGCTCTTTCCTAATACTCTCGTTCTCATCAGGCTCAGTCCCGGCTCTCACAGGTTTTCTCTCTTGGTAGGAGCGCAAACACACACACACACACACACAGCAACAGGTCTACACTCTCTGGTTCTCAACACTGCAAGCCCAGACCTCTGCTCAATTCACTGAGAAAACCCTCTGCTCTCTCTTTCCTCCTATAACAAGATGTGTCTTGGGCACAGCCTCCTCCACCTTCACAGTACAGTCCCCCTCTGAGACTACAACTCCCACCATTCAGTGTGGCTGCATCATCAGTTCTCTTAACTCTCACGGGTCCAGCCTCTACAGACAATTCTAGAGGGGTTCAATTAGCAGGCAGAGGGCACACAGCCAGCTACTCTGATCACAGCTAGCAGCACAGTGGTGGAGGGGGAGGGGCTTGGGGGAAGGACAGCAGGCACAGGCTTGCAAAGCCCACTCCTCCAGCTGACAGAGCACACTTTTAGACACACAGATCTATCTATCTATCTATCTATCTATCTATCTATCTATCTATCTATCTATCTATCTATCTACAGTATCCAGCTTCAGGTAGGATTCCTTTCTGATTCAATTCCGTAAACAAGGTGTTGTTTGGAATTTCTATTATTCTGACAATATTTATATATACACAGTGTCTCACAAAAGTGAGTACACCCCTCACATTTTTGTAAATATTTTATTATATCTTTTCATGTGACAACACTAAAGAAATGTCATTTTGCTACAATGTAAAGTAGTGAGTGCACAGCTTGTATAACAGTGTAAATTTGCTGACCCCTGAAAATAACTCAACACACAGGCATTAATATCGAAACCATTGGCAACAAAAGTGAGTACACCCCTAAGTGAAAATGTCCAAATTGGGTCCAATTAGCTATTTTCCCTCCCCGATGTCATGTGACACGTTAGTGTTACAAGGTCTCAGGTGTGAATGGGGAGCAGGTGTGTTACATTTGGTGTTATCGCTCTCACTCTCTCATACTGGTCACTGGAAGTTCAATATGGCACCTCATGGCAAAGAACTCTCTGAGGATCTGAAAAAACAATTTTTTGCTCTACACACACATAGCTCTAGCCTATAAGAAGATTGATAAGACACTGAAACGGAGCTGCAGCACGGTGACCAAGACCACACATCGGTTTAACAGGACAGGTTCCACTCAGAACAGGCCTCACCATGGCCGACCAAAGAAGTTGAGTGCACATGCTCAGCATCATATCCGGAGGTTGTCTTTGGGAAATAGATGTATGAGTGCTGCCAGCATTGCTGCAGAAGTTGAAGGGGTGGGGGCAGCCTGTCAGTGCTCAGACCACACTGCATCAAGATAGTTTGCTTGGCTATCATCCCAGAAGGAAGCCTCTTCTAAAGAAAATGCACAAGAAAGCCCGCAAACAGTTTACTGAAGACAAGCAAACTAAGGACATGGATTACTGGAACCATGCCCTGTGGTCTGATGAGACCAAGATAAACATATATGGTTCAGACAGTGTCAAACATGTGTGGTGGCAACCAGGTGAGGAGTACAAAGACAAGTTTATCTTGCCTACAGTCAAGCATGGTTGTGGGAGTGTCATGGTGTGGGGCCTCATGAGAGCTGCTGGCACTGGGGAGCTGCAGTTCATTGAGGGAACCATGAATGCCAACATGTACTGTGACATACTGAAGCAGAGCATGATCCCCTCCCTTCAGAGACTGGAACACAGGGGAGTATTCCAACATAATAACGACCCCAAACACACCTCCAAGATGACCACTGCCTTGCTAAACAAGCTGAGGGTAAAGGCGATGGACTGGCCAAGCATGTCTCCAGACCTAAACCCTATTGAGTATCTGTGGGGTATCCTCATATGGAAGGTGTAGGAGCAGCTCTGTGATGTCATTATGGAGGAGTGGAAGAGGATTCCAGTGGCTGTGAAGCTCTGGTGAACTCCATGCTCAAGAGGGTTAAGGCAGTGCTGGAAAATAATGGTGACCACACAAAATATTGACACTTTGGGCCCAATTTGGACATTTTCACTTAGGGGTGTACTCACTTTTGTTGCCAGTGGTTTAGACATTAATGGCTGTGTGTTGAGTTATTTTGAGGGGACAGCAAATTTACACTGTTATACAAGCTGTACACTCACTACTTTACATTGTAGCAAAGTGTCATTTCTTCAGTGTTGTCACATGAAAAGATATAATAAAATATTTACAAAAATGTGAGGGGGGTACTCACTTTTGTGAGACACTGTGTATATATATATATATATTGTCAGAATAATAGAAATTCCAAACAACACCTTGTTTACGGTATTGAATCAAAAAGGAATCCTACCTGAAGCTGCATTTTAGGATCTTTAACACACTAATGATCAAAATATCAAAATTGCCTTTCCACTATATCTACAACTTCCTAGCTCACTGCATTATCGGGGAAAATACAGAACTGTCATGGTAAGACTCTTTGAGAGCAGCAAGCATGGGCACAGATACAAAATCAACATGGCATGGCAGATGCCTGTGGAGTAGGGCTATTTTCTCTAATAAGAAGCAGATCTGGTTGGCAGATTGTATACAGATTTCTCCATTGTCTACAGGCAGCAAGGTCTACAGTATTTATTTTCATTTTTTTCTCTTATCTAAACATGTCAGTTCTTGCTGATTTCCACTAAGCCTTGCTGAGTTAATGTCAGTCTCAGGAAACCTCACTTATGTATTCCAAAGCACAACACATCTTAAATACAACAGTACATCGTCACTGAGTAGATATGAAAAAAAAAACACAATGTGTCATTTCTCTCTTGTATTTTATTAAAGAAATGTATAGTACACCTGGTATTTTAATAAGAAATGTATGATGCAAATAGAGCTTATCATACTCCTGGCAATAAAAACGTTCTTGCTTTCAGGCACAATGCAGCTGTTTCCCCCTAGTGCCAGTTTATTATTTTGTGTCTTTAACAGTGTTAAGAGAAATGCACTCTGGGGGTTGTAGTTTGCTTTTAAGGATTTGCCCTCTGGCTGTGCTGCAGGAGAACTGAACTTCCCATCTGACTGTGCAGCAGAGAAAGGTTCCTGGGAGAAGAAGTGCCTCACGGGAGAGATTATTTAAGCAGAGGTGCGGCCTAGCGTGCTCTCTCTGGATGGCGGCGATGGATCAAGCAAGACCCTGTGTGTCATGGTGGTTGAGTTGCAGCCTACTCCCACAGACTTATCAGTTCAGCAACTGTGCAGTGCTTCAGAAAGTAATCTGAAAGACCTGTCCTGCAGCGAGCGGAGCCTGTTCCTGAGACCTGCATCCAGCTTAAACGATCGATCCAGGAGATCCGCAGAGAGAGGCAGTGGAAGCCAATTCCAGGAGCCAGAAGGCTGGAGTGAACATCATCATCATCTCCATCCTTGTCATCATCCACAGCAGTGGATTTATCACCTGCATCCATTATTCCTGTGGGGTGAGCGGGCTGAAGCCCATCATTGCAGTTACTGTGCACACATAGCCTGATTCCACATACTCATTGTAGCCAAGGCCTAGGTCTTAACACAGAGAAGGAAAGTCGGAATATAATCATTTAAGCCCCTTTACTGGATTGCTGTTATCTGTAGTTCCACCATAAAAGTCAGTGATCACTGTGAAGCCTCTTTTGTATTGCCGCATTAAAAGTGTTTCATACCAATTCAGTGCACTTCCTGGAAACCAGTTTGTTGCAGCTGCAGTTGCTTTTGGTATATACCATATACACTAAAGAGCCAGCTGAAGATCTTCTGAATGTTTAATCAAAGAACACTAAGTTACCACAGCTTTTCATCTGCCCCCCCCACTTGGTATGCCTCTGATACTTGCTTGAATATTGGCAGACCAAATTCACCTAAGAGCTCTCTTCATTAGAGCAGGTTGAATTTATTGGTATTTGTGGTCCATTGATATACTTGTTTATCTACAGTCAACTGCTATATACCTGTTTATCTACAGTAAATAGATTTATATCTGTTTATTTACAGTCAATTGATTTATACCTGTTTATCTACAGTACACTGGTCTATACCTGGTTATATATAATTCACCAGTTACACATGTTTGTTCACCATTGTGGCTGTCAAGGGAGTGAACAGTAAAAAGTGGTTTGACGTTCAGTAGTCACTCCCCTGCTTTCCTGTGCCCCACTCTCGTGCACAGCAGATAAATCTGTATAAGTGTTTCTATATTGAACATTTAGAGTATAAGTAATATATCAAGTTATTCATTGGTGTTTTCATTATCACCTTTGGAAGTTGATTTTGTGTGTCTTGTCAAGTCAGAGTTCTTCTTAAGTAAAATATTTTGAGTAAATACCATTGATTTTCTCAACTTTGTGTGTTTCCTTTACTGTGTCCTATTTAAAGGAGAACTAACATCATGAGGGAACCCAGTGTGTCAGGGGTGGCGGAAGACTCTCAGAGTCGGGGTAACCAGGGGGGAATTGACTTATCATGCGACCCTCAAGGGGACAGCGCTACATGTGTGTTTTACATTAATAACATTTATTACAGTATATTCTTTACTGTGTCTGCTGCATATTATTTTCTAGTATACTGAATGTGTACAAATAAACACCTGTATTAAAGAAAATTAGGCATTGCTGAAATTTCTTTAAGGTTGGAAAGACTCTTAGAAAAGAAAACTTAAAGAAACACTATTTGTTTTACGATAAAGCAAAATTTCCTATTTCATATGTATAAAATATGTAAATGTTATAGCACTAAATACCTCCTATTAAAGAAGCACATAAATCCATAAATACCTAAAAAGAAATACAATTCATAATAAAGTGCAAGTGTCAATATAAGCAGTTCATAGTAAAGTGCAAGTGCCAATAAAAAAAAAAAAAAACAGTATCTTAAGATGAGAATGTGCAAAAAAATCAAAAACAGTCCATAGGTAATAAGAATCAAAATTCTTCTTAAAATGGTAGTAAACTGCGGAAGAAACCCCCCCCCCCCCGCAAGACAATGACATAATGTGCTAGTATGCATCGCATATTAGCACATTATGAAATACTTACCTTAGAATGAGGCCCCCGCAGCCCTACCCAGTCAGGGGGGCTGATATGTTGCCTCGCCATTTCTTCCGGGGTCTTGGGATCCCACGCGCACGATACGCCGGACCTTCACTGCGCATGCGCTGCTGATATCAGCGGCTGCATGGAGGGTGAATATCTCCTAAACCGTACAGGTTTATGAGATATTAATTTTACCTACAGGTAATATTTATTATAGGCTTACCTGTAGGTAAAAATGACAAAGCGGAGTATACAACCGCTTTAAGAGTAGTGCCCAAAAAGACTCTCTATTGTGAGCCGTGCTTGGCAAATACACAATGTATTCCACTCTGTGATTTGTGCCCCCTTAACCGAGTGCAATGAAGGCTCACCTTCATCTTAAACCCTAGCAGGGTCAAGTAAGCATGGAGCACTGTAAGATTCCTCTTTAAGAATGGCACCACACTGATCACCGAAAGCTCCAAGAAGACATAAAAAGACAAGAATGCTTCCAATAGTGCAGTACCTGGGTGTTAATCAGAACAAACCTTGCCATTCCAGCTTGATACAATGCACTCACATTTATTGAAATAAAAACAAGCATAAAAACATAGTCCAGCAGATCTCACCTGTTGCATAGATAATCTCACCGCCAGGCTCCACCTCTACATTTATGTTGTAAAATAGATTTAGCAGCTGTGAATTAGGCTGTGTTCACTCATATGCAACCACAGTTTCAGTGCGGCAGTCTGGTGCGTTTCTGTTCACTGGTTCAGGTGCGATTCGGGTACGGATTTTTACATGAAATTGCAAATGAACCAGACCCAAAAAAGCACAGGACCTATTTAGTAAACCGCACTACAGTCGCCCTGCACATGTGTGAACTGGCTGCATTAAAAGCCCTTCACATTCACATGTTATGCAAATTGCATTGCAATCCAAACTTAAAGATTCTTACCCTTACCTGAAATAAACTGAACGGCCCTTATAAGATATCATAGGTCTGTTTTTTTCCATTAGGCCCCACTTTGTTTTGTTGACCAAACAATACCCCCCTCCCCCCAAAAAAAGCTGTTCTGTGGTGATGGGCTTTGAGCTTGTTTTGAGCATCAGTTTGACATCAGTTTGAGATGCATTTGAGTTCATTCAGAAATTATTTACAGGTGCATTTGACCTGTAGTTGACCTCCTTTTAACCTGCATCAACATAGGTACATATATTTAGCTAAGAACTTCTTCAGTCTTTGTTTGGCCTTAGCTCTACTCTTATCTGGGGAGTTAGGTGAGTACTGTCACTATCCAGGAAGTGTTTTCAGGCAGAGCCACTGATTGACTGTGTCTAGCTAATCCGCCAGACAGTGCCTATGCCTTAAAACCTCCTGTCAGGGACGCACTACCAAAAGTTCAGTTGAAGTTCTGAGGCGCATGCAAATGCACAAGTGTGGTTATGTGGTGCCTGTCTTGTGGTGCACAGGTGCGTGCATATGCGCATGTGCAAGCGTGTGTGCATTCACCACTGACACTGGCACCAAATGGCCTATATAAGTGCAGCAGCTGCACTAGTAGGTTGCTGTCTGATACTGTCACGTACATTGCGGCAGAGCCTGATGCGTAGAGGGATTCCTCTGGTACAGCCCCGGCTCAAGGCCACTTTTGTTGCGACAGTGAGGTATAAGTGCCTGTAAAATCTTCCGTTGGTCACAGAGGTGCGTGGCAGGTAAATCATCACAGTTGAGTCAGATAACTGGAGCAGCGGCTGACAGTAGGAACAGCAGACCCCAGGCTGAGTAGACAGCAACTGGTAGCAGATGCAGTATGACTGACAGCACACATCAGGTCAAGGACCAGCGTAACCAGACAGTATGCAGAACAGGATAGACAGGTAACTGGATGCAGGGTCAGATAAGCCAGGCCAGCAATGGACAATCAGAAACAGATATAAAACAGTAGGCAGAGAATGGGCAGGATACAGGCAGAGGTTGCAAACACGAGATCAGGCAGATGAGCAAGTGTGATGGAGTTGGGTGAAAAAAACAGACCTAAAATTTGACTTTAGTAGCATTTTTTACATATACATTTTAGGGGGTTCTATCCAGAAACAAACACACACTGTAGGTGTGCCTTTCCACTGACAATGCAAAATGTGTTCTGGGCAACAGAAATTTACAGCTAGCATTTGTGTTACCTACTTTGCACTTTCCTACATAAAACTTTTTTTTTTTTATAGAGACAAATTTGTACACAATAAAGACTAGAACATTAAATTAAATGTAACCTGAACTCCGATATCATTCAGAGTACACAGGTCTATGACTTAACTTATGCTTTTGGATTTTTTTGCAATCACAGATTGACTTAAAGTGTCATAAGTCAATATTTCTGCTTGTTTTCCATCACTGCTGGGTTGTTTATGAGATGTAGTCCTTATTCTATATTGGTTATTATTGAGAAAAGTGGTCTGTGTGTAGCCAGGTGCCCAGTGGCTGGAGGAGAGCTTGGGTTCTTCCCTTTCCCTCCTGCCACTGTGTGTGTCTGCCCACTCCTTCCCCCTCCTCCCCCTGGCAGCAGCAGTGATACACAGGGGAGGAAAGTGGAGAGTGCAGCTGCTTTTTACCCTTCCCTCCTGAATGACAGGGCCACGGCGGATCATGGGAAATGCAGTCTTGGGGGGTCTGCTATACCATGGGGTGGACAGACTGAGAACTATAAAGCCCCAGGATACCTTGCAGGAGAGGAGAAAAAACTCAGCGTTTTTCCTGTGCAATTGAGTGGAGGTCTGGAAGTGCAGTGTGGGGAACCAGAGAGTGCGAACCTGTTGCTTGTGGTGTAGACCAGAGTAATAAGATTGAGCCACTTGAAAGTCTATTTGCTGTGTGGGACCAAAGCAGTGCAGACTTGTGAGTGGAGTGCCTACACCTGAAAGAGAGCCTTAGGGGGATCTGATCATGAGGACTGAGCCATTGGGGATCGGATTTCGAAGGACAGTAGGCAGCCAAGCACTCAGAATGAGATTTGTGTGTGCCTGGATTGGTGAGTGGAATCAACTGTGCTTATCTCACTACTGTCAGAAGTTTAATGCCAGTAGAGACTGCCCATTACTTAGCAGCCCAACAGACATTCGCTGCATGCAGTTTAAAGAGGTGGTAACATGTACACCACCATACAGATAGGGCCCCACAGTTAGCCAGCTGAAGAATAATTAAGTGCCAGGTACTTTACAGCTATCCTCAGGAGTACCCTTCTCAGGAATGTGTACACCCACCTACTCTTAGGGGTGTATGCACAGAGTGCACTTGAGGACACTTTGTGTTGTCATTCATGCAGGAAGTGATTGGACATCACACTTATCACACTTTTATTGTTGTTTATATCTCTCACTGTTTATACTGTTCTCCATCACTGTTTATACTGTTTTCCATCAAAGCTATATATTCCAGATTAACTTGGTTTAGTATTATTGGGACCTAGGTTAATTGCCATATCATAGCCTAGTACTCACATCAGTTTCTTTACTGCAATTTACTAGATTCTTTACCTGTTTTTTTTTTATATTATTGTTGGTACAACAATATATTTACTTAATTTACAATCCAATAGCTTGGTGTTTATTTTGCGCATGCCAGTACAATTGGTAATGCTCTAATACTTGAGCTAATATAGGTCTTTGCAGTATGCTAGCAGGCAACTAGGTATGTCAGAGGGGACAGAAACGTTTACAGAGCCGTGGCAGAACAGAGAACTCATTATACCAATCGGCTCCTGCGGGAGTAAGCGCTAAAAGAGTGGTGAGGCAACTAATATGTGTTTAAAAGAGCATCTTCAGCATCTCTTTAAACATGTATGAATACATTTTTACATTTAAAACTGAGCTGTTCTAAATACTGTGGTATTTGGCATGATTATACTCACGTGGTAGGTGCTTTTCCAATCATTTGTGCCATTCCATACTGTACTTTAGGGTGTGGCAGCCCACTATTATTTTAAGAAAACACAGTTCACATAAATATCAGTTGCCCACGCAACATATGAATGAAAATCTCAACTGAAAATGCCGAGCCACCTGGCTCCCTTGTCAGCAGCACTGCTGCTCTTCTCCCCAGTCCCTCTGACTGGTTTGCTCGGCTCTCCTGGTTCACTTGGCTCATTTAGCCTTTAGTCACAGTGCCCTGCTTGACAGTCCACTTCTGCCCTCTAGATTATGTGTTCCCCTGACACCCCAGCAGTAGCCCACCTGCCTCCTGGCTGGGGTTCCCCTGACCCCTGGGTGAGACCTTCTGTCTCTTAACTCCTGGCTGATGCTCCTCTGATCCCTGGGTGAAACCTTCTGTCTCCAATATGGGAACTGTCTCCAAACTGGGAGCTCTGAGTTATCCTCAGGTTTGAGTATATAATGACCCTGCATACCTATATATTCACACAGACTGCAGGCACCTGGTAAATTCTGGACACAGGATTGAAGGATCTGTCCCACTCTATCTATCTATCTATCTATCTATCTATCTATCTATCTATCTATCTATCTATCTATCTATCTCATGGTGACCTTTTTTTGAATAATTGTCCTGTTGTGACTAGAGATTAGTCAATTTGACTGACTCTAGAATTAATCAAGACTGTAAAGATTTTTGAGCACTTGAACATTTGAGAATCATGCCAGGGCTATTGCACCCAGAAGAACACTGAAAAAGGACTCACATTTCTGTTGCTGGAGCTTGATTGAAAAAGTGACAAAACGAGTTAGATTTCCCTATTTAAATGTTTGACATTTGCAATTGTCAATTATCCAATAAATAATGTAATACTTTTTTTTACACCTCATTGTGGGATGTAGGGGGATTTACTGTTTTTAAAATGAAAAACAGACAACACATATTCAGTGTACCCTCAAATATCAAAATATACCCCGTGAAAGTGTATAAGGGGTAGATCTCCTGTAGACAAAATATTTCAGTATACCCTCACCTGCAATTGTGACTATTTTGTTTATAGCAAAATGCAGGTAGTAGACTGTCATAATTTCTTCCATCTAAGAAATTCAAACTAGGACCAATTTGGTCACATACCAAATATCAAACTAGAATTTGTATATGTTTCATTATGTGAGTTAGATACTCAAGGGGCCTTTTGTGCTTGCTTTTTTTCATCTCATTGCAATTGTTTACTCAAAATAAGATCAATGCTGTGCTGCATGTTTGCTACCTACTAGAAGCACATACATGCAATGGTAAAAAAGGCAAGCATTTTATATTCGGATGTATTTGTATTAAATAATTTTAAAACATGACCAGTGTACAATATGTCACATACACAGCATTAAAATAAAGTCATTGGAATGTGTATATAAATCAAAGAAAATAAAAATAAGGTACCAAGATGTCAAAAAGCCAAGGTCCATAGCACTAAAGATATAGATAATGAGAGCCATCATAAACCTATACAAGTCCAAATATAGTAGGTTCTTAGAGCACACCATCAACACAAAAAGAAAATTTCATATAAATAACAGAAAAAAGTGAATATAATAGTTAAATAAAGTGCAAAGAAAAAAGTGAGAGGGCCAAATTAATAGGGAAGAGGGAGAATGTATTCTCACAATCCACCAGAATGAGGTGTTAATTTTGTCCCTAGCATCTGGAGTGGTAGTGATGGGCGAATCTGCTTGAGTTCAGCTGGCAGGCGCATACGGTGAACATGTCCAAAGTCCGTAAAATGCAACCTTAATGTGAACCACATTGAGGTCAATGGGAGACGAATCTTAAAAATCAATTATCTCCATTCTCAAGGACAATAGGCAGAGGATTGTCAAAGGGCATGTGGAGCTGGGCACTACCAGGCAACATGTATCAATACAAAAAAATAGAAGAAGAGAAAATAACAGTTCCTTGGATGCAACTCTTTTAATAAGGCTTAAAATTAACATAAAAATGAACATTCTTGTGGATACCTTAAACCTTCCTATGAAATGGTGCACCTGAAAGATGTACTAAAGCAAAAGTGACATTTAAAAAAAGAAAGAGCAGTCGGAATTTTCACCAACATCCATATCAGACCCTTATCCAAGATAAGGGTTTGGTATGGATTGGAAGGAGGGACCCATGAGAAAAAAAATGAAGTGCCCCCTGCTAAAAATTAGATTTAAAGGGGGACCCCATGCAAAAAAAACCTAAAACAAAGTGTGGGCCCCCCAAAAAACATACCAAACTCTTATCTGAGCATGCAGCTTTGCTTGCCAGGAAAGGAGGACGGGGTAGTGAGTGGATGATTCCCAGCTGCAGTAGGTCAATATTGTTTTTTGTATTGTTATCATCTGAATTCCTCCATTCTCATTATAACATTACCTGTATCTACCCAAAGGTTCATAGGGTTAGTAGAGGATTGTTTTCAAGCTAAAGGGATAATTTGGCCCCCCACAGAAATGGCATGTTCAAAAAATGTTTTCTGGCCAAAAATGGACAGTGGAAAGATTTCTAAAAAGCTTCCTGTTAGGAGAGTTAGGCACGCTCCTATGCCTCTCGCTGCACCTACTCCTGCTGATTCTCCTCCACAGCTGCTGCTCAACAGTTCTTCCTTCTCCAGCTTAAAAGGGAAAGCATGATCTGACACAACAACCACCATGGCAAGCCTCCATCCCTATTTTGTACATATACAATGGGCTATGGTCATGGGACTTTAAATGAGGCAAGTCATGTAAACATTTTAGAAGTGAAAATGTGAAATTGATTCATTTATTATGCAAATTGCATATGGATAATATCTCAATGCATGATAACAATTGTAAAGTCAACATGATAAAGAGCTGACAATAGTGGTAAATAAATAAATAATTCCATATTACGAATACATGATGGTATAAGAACAACAAATGCATTATAGATGTAGACTGTGAAGCTGAGACTGTGTGTTATTCTGTGTGTTAAATACTCTACGCGTTTCGAGGACCCGTCCTCTCGTCAGGAGTATCAAATATTATAAATTATGTCTAGAAATATAAATGATAGGCTGGTAAGTAAATAAATACAAATTCTCTGTATAAAACAGGGGAAAAAGGGAGTCTAAATAGAAAAAAAATAAGAGAGTTGGAAATGGCCCAGCTGCTAACAAAGAGACAAAGAGTATCAATGGTGATGTCAACCCCGGGGCTGAGGTGGGAACAAACCACTCAGGCCAGGGAAACAGCCGAAGACAAACCAGTGGTAAAGATAAACAAAATGAAGGACACATCCAATCCACACAAAGCTGAAAAAAATATGAGTATTTATAGTGCTATGATTAAAAGAAAGGGTTTGGGACTTTAAATGAGGCACAAAGTCTCCATCCCTATTACTACACAGCATGAAACAAAAGAGGTGGGGGGGGGGGGTTGGGATTTTGAATTACGACACATCATTATCCCTACCTCTGAAACACGGAGTAAATTTCAG
>BLSH010368058.1:8470-19172 GCA_018402905.1 Glandirana rugosa | reverse complement strand
CATGCAAATGAAGCAATAAATTTTACATTTAGTATCAAATATAACAAAATGGTAGCATCATCACATAAAAGCATAACAATGCGTCATGTTCCCATTGAGAACCAGATTCAATAGACCATCATGTATAGTTAGTGGAAAACCATGTGGTGGGGGTGTTGCAATCAGATCGAGTGAGTCAAAATGGATCTGAAGAATGTATGGTCCATTTACTGGCATCTAAATAGCTTGACGCGTTTCGTGAATGTTGTTTTTCACTCATCAGGAGCAGATGCGGAGTATGATCTAAAAGTTATTGTACATATTAGAAGTTGGATGGGTCTGTGAGTAGAGAGAATATGAATGCAAGTTGGAGTCATATTCTCTCTACCCACAGACCCCTCCAACTTCTAATATGTACAATAACTTTTAGATCATTTTGACCCACTCGATCCGATTGCAACACCCCCACCACATGGTTTTCCACTAACTATACATGATGGTCTATTGAATCTGGTTCTCAATGGGAACATGACGCATTGTTGTGCTTTTATGTGATGATGCTACGATTTTGTTATATTTGATACAAAATGTAAAATGTATTGCTTCATTTGCATGTATTGAGATACATTATTTACAGACATTTTATACAGATAATAAATTGAATTTCTCTAGACCTCTTGTGCTTGATCTGTCATTTCAGATGCATGCCTTATTTATAGTGATACATCCATAGGGATATGTGAATGAATATATATCAGGATTTAGAGAGAGGTGTGCAGTAATTTGCAGGATGTGCCCTTAAGAGCCACATGGGGCCATGAAGAGATAAGACCAGAAATTCTGCAAAGGGATAAGACCACTACCAACCCCAGCCAAGAAAGAGATAAAGTGAAGTAAGTGAACACACCGGCAGCCTCAACAAAGGGTGTGGTGGGTTAATGCTAGGACAGCAAGTGGGTGTAAAACAGGTGAGTGAAAAAACACAGATGGGGCTGCAAAAAGTATCTTACATGGGTGCTGGTGAGAGATGGGCTAATGTGCGCGTGTCTCTATCATGTGCCGGTCAAGAAAAGTACAGCTGAGGTCGGCCTCGACTGATGTACCCAAGATCCGGGACGTGTCCCCGCCAACGTCATGCTAGGCATCCAAAAGTGAGAGGACGGGGAGGACGTGTCCCTAGACAACCCTGGAAGCAGACAGAGCACGGACACCCCTGCTTCCCGTGTAGACTGGGAAGTACATGTGATCAAGTGTAGCTGCAAAAACCAAAATGCACTAGGAAGAAAAGGGCAAAATAAGTTGCTTTCCATATTTCTTCTCCAGCTTGAGCATTTGCAGTTGCCAGGTAACAGGCCCAGGCTTTGGCAGCAATGCCCCCCCCCCACTCCTATTGGCTAATGGTGGCACAGCTTCTACAGGTTGTCCCTGTTTCTAGGCAGTGGGTTGGCTCTGTCTGCCTAGCCTGTCCCACTTTGATTGGCTGTAACACTCTATTTCAGAGATCTGAGCTTGTGATATCATTCAGCTACATTGCCACCTTCCCTGTGCATTGCCTGTCCATGCCTTGACCCAGTTTGCTACAGTTACTGGTCTCTTGTCTTGATATAGAGTACTGAATGCAGCTTGCCCTGACCTCTTGCCTAGATAATGAATGACAACCTGCCCTGACATCTTGTCTATATAAAAGATTACCTCTCTGATTGCAGCCTGTTCTGACCTCTGCTGAGATAAGGAATATGCTTTGATTGCAGCTTGCCCTGCACCTTGCTTGGTTATGGACACTTCCATTGCTTGTTGCCATCTCAGACTCCTAAAAGCTTGGCATCCTGCTAATCACTGGTCCTGTTTTTTTCCAGCATACAGCTACCTTGAGCCACTACACAGCCTGAAGCCATCTGTCACTGTACATGAACACTCTCCCTGGGGTTGATGGGGAGGCAGACAGGTACACTTTTTACATTTCTGGTGAGGTTGTAAGGTGTTCAAGGTACATGTAGTTGCATTTTTTAAAAGATTTATTCCTAAATGTTCAAATGTAGAAACAGTTCCACCATAGACGGACATATGTATGCTTTTTCTGCATCTCCAGCAAATATCATCTACATCCAGAAATATCCACTGGACTGGATCTTTGTACCAATTTTGTAACTTTTCTCAAAGTTTGAAACTAAGGCCTTGTGAGTAAATTTCTCCCAGTCTTGTTGTGAGATCAGTTGTTTAGGTCTATTTTTCCCACTTCCGTTCTAAATCAACAGCTGTACATAGATTTGAATTTACAGTATAATTCACAAACCTTACACTCAGTAGCATTTTTAATTGAGAGAGTCCACACCTGAGAACAAAGAGTACAGAGAGTACAGTGACAATTAAACTATACAATCAGCTCAGACACAACAGAACGAATTGATGGTTCTAGATATTTTAGAGAAACCTTTGGATGTAGAGATAATAGACATCAACTTTGAAGATCCAATCCAATTCGCAAGAGCAGGTTTTGACCGGCTCTCTATGGAGCTGGTTCACATACCTCCTCTGCAGCTCCGGTGCGAATTTGCACACGAGCCCTGTGTGTCTTTTGGTCCATTTCAGGTCCGAATTCAGCCAAAAATTCGGGCTGAAATAATACATGAAATGGTGAACCAGGATGCACCCGACCCCTGCTGGGAGCCGCAGGCGTCGATGGTGTGAACCCAGCCCTAGGCTCTCAAAATGAAACATATGCTCTTCATGCCCAAATCTACATTCTATCTTCACCATTCAAAGGTCAATTTATTTCACTATTTTATCACCCGGTACACACTCCGACTTTAAAAAATTGCATTTCAATAAACATAATGTCACAACAAATCTCACTAAGATTGAGAGGTGAACAGGTTCTAGTAATGATGAGGCAGTTAAGGGAGAAGAGTTGGTTATCCAAAATTAGAGCAATTATCTGAAAGAGGCCCACTGTGCAAATACAGTACCTATAAAAAGTTGTCTAAAGATCAGATGATGGTATATAAAAAAATATTTGGTAACAGATTACAATAAGCTTGATATGGAAGCTATATATACTACTTTCTCCAGCCCCTAGCATTACATTTGTCTTCCTTTGTTTGTGACTCTGGTCACATGTTGGATATATTGAAACAGTACAAATGGAAGGTAAGATTCCTATGGGTATTCTTGGATGTATCATCCTTACACGAATCCATTAAAAACCAATTTGGATTTCAGGCAGTGCAGTATTTTCTTTTTTATTCTAGACTTACTTTGAGGAAAGGCAGCTTTATTTTGGAAGGTAGATATTGAGCACAGCGATGGGAACCAGTTATGCTCCTACTTATGAGAATTTATTCATGGGAACTGGGAGCGCTTTCAAATTTGGGCCCATGGCTCACTGAGGCAATTTTAAAATGCACATTTTTCTAGAAAGGTATTAAGAACAGACCATACAGGCAATATTTAACAGACACAAACAAAAAGTGAAACAAAGCTTAGCCAGAAAGAGAAAAACTTTACTCTTTTGATATATTATTCAGTATACAGTATAATAACAGTGCCTTTATGATTAGGACTTAAAAAATACTGGAACATACTACTGGAAGACCCATCTCTGAATAATATTCTTTTAAATAAACCTATAAATATTATTTAGAAAACCTAGAGATCGAAGAAGAACATTGACACCAAATAAGGTAGGAGCCAATAACAGCAAAAACATGCATAACAGTATTATTTGGACAAGTGGATAGCTACATATGCAGTGTTCCTAATTGTGGTTTGTGTCCATTTGTGTGGCACAGCAAGAGAGAAATGTATGGTACCACTGGTAGGTCCGTCACAAAAAAAAAAATAGTTTATTAATTGTAAAACACAATATGTGATTTATGGGCAAATTTGCTCATGTAGACAGCTAAATGTTGGTAGGATACACAATAGAAAAATGTGCTGTGAATGCCCCAAATCTTCCTTCTAAATACACCATGTGGTCAGTGTGTTCTTGAAACAGATTGAAGACTTGTTGGAATATATTGACCCCTTATACAGAAGTTGATCATAAGATGCTAACTTACACTTACACTGGGGAAGTGTTTCAAGAAAACGCTGAGCATGAAGTGGAACATTTTGGGGAATCCAAGGAGCAGTATGTACTGTTGAACTATTTATAATTACAGACTTCACTATTGAATTTTCACTTTATTTGTGCATTTGTATTTTGTTCATTTATTTGAGTATTGCAACAAACCCTTCAAGTGAGATTTGCTAAGCACAAAAAATATTGTTAATAAAGTGGACAAACATTTGGTACCCAGGCACTTTTGAGAGTTTCAAAACACCAGGGCTGAAGGGTTGAAAGTGTTTAGCATTGAGGCTATCAATGCCACATGAAATTAAAGAGGAGCTCCGCCTGGGGAAAAAAAATTAAAAGTCAGCATCTTCAAATACTGTAGCTGCTGACTTGTAATGTATGGACACTTACCTGTCCAGGGAGCCCGCGATGTTGGCATCCTAGCCAACTTTTGGATCGGCTGTTGGGTGTTGCTGCCACCATCTCCACTAAATGAAACTGTCAGTGAAACCTTTGGGCTTCATGGCCGGTTCCCTGCTGCGCATGCGCGAAGCGCACTGTGCTTTCTAATCAGTAAGAAAGAGAAGGGGGGCCAAACTTCTGAGGGATGGCGCCCTTTAATAATGAAAAGGTCAAATAGTGCAAATAAAATATTTACAGAAAAGGGTGTTACAAGCAATAAAGAGACAATACAACAACAAAATAAGAAAGGGTTGGAAAGGAAGAATACTTGCAATGTCCTGGTTTCAGCAGAGTTCAGTCAATGAGCCAGGTGTTATTGGTTCTCATAACTTGACAGGTTCCTTTGTTGATGGTACATGAGAACTATCAAACTGCCCTGGCATCTCACTTTTCTCTAGGGTCAAAGGGGTGTTGACAGAGGCCATCTGACCAATTAAGCATCTGAGGTGTGCTCATGGGATGTCACTGGGTTTATGACAGGATCATGGCCCTCCTTTACACACAGTTTAATACTACTATTAATATCTTCCGATATGTACCGGTTGAGTTCTGGAAACTGATAGATTATAGTTCAGCACTGAATTTCATGTCCAGGGATACTAAACACAGGGTATCTCAGATAAGTCTGTCACCCAGGAGGTAGCTGACTGTTATCTTCCCCACTGTATGCTCTAGCTTAGTCATGCATAATCTCAATATGTTCAGTGATATTCCCTATTCAAATATATACTTAATATTGATGTGTCTCGATCTTGGCTGGTTTTATGAATTGTGTGTGAATTTTGTGAAATTGTAAATTTGTTCAGAGGTCTCTGGAGGGTCACCTCTCAGCCCTGAATGCATTTTACGATACCCATTAGTTCTGCGTTGATATTTTACAGCAGAATAAAGACATGAATAAGCATGTTTGAGATGGAGGAACTTGACTGGCCTGCACATCGCCCTGACCTCAACCCAATAGAACACCTTTGGGATGAATTAGAGCAGAAACTGCGAGCCAGACCTTCTCGTCCAACATCAGTACCTGACCTCACAAATGCGCGTCTGGAAAATGGTCAAACATTCCTATAGATACACTTCTAAGCCTTGTGGACTGCCTTTCCAGAAGAGTTGAAGCTGTTATAACTATAAAGGGTGGGCCAACTCAATATTGAACCCTATGTGGTGTGTGTGAGATACTTTTTAGGCCATTATGATGCTGTACAGGCCACTATATCTATATTTTTAATTTTTTGGTTTATATTATATATGATTGTTTTATTATATTGCATATATTCCTCAGGTGTGGTTTCACATGGGGGTTTTTGTTTACTTTCCCCATTGGGAATTTTTAAGGTTTTGCACACTTTGAATCTACATTTTTTTGCTAGAAAGTACTAAAAACCGCCAAATATTATATATTTTCTGAAAGCTGAGGCTCTGAATAAAAATTTTGTAGTTGCAATTTTTTCTACTGAACAATATTTGTCTAACTGTTATCAAATCTGTATTTTGATAAACTGTTCAGTGCAATCAAACACAATATACTGTAATCTCCATTTTTTGTGTGCAAAATAAGAGACAAGGTTGTGTGAAGTAAATAGATACCAGAATTGCCAGGCTTTAAAACAAACTGTGTGTGCCCGCAAACTGGTAAAAAATTACAGTACCCAAAATTATCAATAGACAACATTTTAAATGCCTTTACAACTCATCAGTTTAGAGTTAACTAGAAATGAGGGACCTAGAATTATTTCTCATACTCTAGCATGTGCAGTGACACCCCATAAGTGTTGTGATTTTGTTGTTTCCATACACATGTGCCCTATATGCACATTTGTGTTCGGATGTGTGTGCAATGGGGGTGCTTTATTTTTTTTTATTTTTTTAAAAATGGAATAGATTATTTGCAGCCCTGAACCTAAGTAAATCAGAAAAAATGCAGATTCTATTTAAGAATGTCACAAACGTGCAAGTGTGTGTGTGTAAAATAATTTTGGGTTACAAAATAATGTAACAATACAGTATGTAGAACACTGAAAAAATACTGATAACATCACTTGTCCATGGCATGGCACATTCCCATACTTTCACAGGATAAGGCACAGCAACATCACATAGCTTTTTAAACTCCTTTTCCTGAAAAGGTTCAGCCCGGTGCTCCACATCAAAAACAAAAGGCAATCTTTTGTATTATTAAATAATACTCAGAAGCTTGAAACAATTCTCACTGATTTCTTTCTTGGCTTGTGGAAGAACTTTGAGATCCAGAATTTTTGTGCACTGCTGACCCTGAGGCATTTTTCCTAAAACAGAATATACAAAAACATGCATTCATTATTTTGTGCAACTAAAAATATTCTGTCATTTCATATTTTGTAGCTTACAATGCAGTCTGCAAAGTCAACACTACAGGAAAACTGGGAGTGGTGACAATTCTACTTTTTTATGTAATATGTTCAAATACTTTGAACAATTCTTTTTCAGATTTCATTTTTCTATATTTATATATTTTTTTTAAAAATGTCCATGTCAACAATAATTTTTTTGTTTGATATTTGTTCTGTACAGCTGTGAATGATGAGCAGAAACGCCACGTGTCTTTCCCAGGAACATTCAGTTTTGTTTGCACAGATTATTGCAACTTTTTTTAATGTGATTTAACATTACTGTAAAAAAACAGATCAACCCCCCCCCCCCCAATAAAACTCTTCAATTTGCTAATGGAAACATGTCTGAGACAGCTAAATTAGTAAATAAATAATAATTATAAAAACTGTACCCAGTAGTCAGCACTGTGCACTCACTAGGTTTTTAATATTATTGTTTGATTTTTTTGAAGGGATAGGCTGTAATTCTCATACTGTATCCTTACTATTTCAGTTTAACCAGTGGAACACTTTTATATAGAGGAGTATTTAAGCTACAGATAATGTGGTAATGTTTATATTATTCATAAACGATCATAGGAAATAAATGTGAAGAGAGCTTTTGCTCTAGATTATACCTTACACCTATGGGTAATCAAAGAACTAAGCTCAGTTATTACTAGGCCATTGCTTCTAAGGAGGAGTATTTGGACTACAAATATACCACAGCAGCATAATATTAATATTAATCCAGAATTATTACACACAATAAACCTTAACAGGACTCCTGGGCCAGATTCTTTACATCCATGAGCCCTCAAAGACCTAAACCCAGTTATTTCTAAGCCATTGTTTTATTTTTTTTAGACTTTTTAATGACGACAAGGTGTCAAAGTGTTTAAAAAGGGGTCTAAACTGTGAACTTAACGTCCAATACAGGAGAGATATTTAAGAGATTATTAAGAGAATATATATAAAACCAAAAGTATTTTGGAATTATAAATGATGTGCATATAGAATAGGTAAAAGTCACTCAAACAAGTAATGACATGGATCATTTTAATTTGTTTCTCCAGGAAAATAATAATTGATGGTTTTAGCATACTCTATTTACTAATTGTAAGCATTTTGCTTTTCCTTCTGCTTAAAGTAGGGTAATACTCAAAATTGAATATTTGACATTTTATAGGGGATCTATAGAAAATTAATTTTGCTTAATCAGTACCCTGAAAAAACTAACTTTTGCCTGGTGTTCCTACTTAAAAAACAGTGCTCTTTTTGACATGTGACTTTGCCTAGGCAGTCTTGTTGTGTAGGCTCAAAACTGTATATCTGCAGTGTGGGACCATCTAAGGCACTACTACCTCCAGCTGCTAGTGTCACAATTTGGAATGAGATTTGGTGACGTCACGATCATGATATCACATCTTCTGAGGTCCTACTGATGTTGGAAGTGCACTTTAAATCCCCCTGCTTCTGTGTCATATTCTCTGTAGATCTATAGCTCACCATCCCATCCTGCTACTTTTTTTATCTATCCCCCACTAGTGATCAGATCAGCAGTCAACCAGTTGGCACTTCTGAACTGATACTTCCACACAAAGACACAGTGCAGAACAAGCAGAACTTAATTTACTATTAGGTACAGTACACACATGCTTAAAAGTACTTTGGCAAAATGGAAGCTGTTTCCGGTATGATTGATGGCCAGATATTTTATGCCATCATTAGTAGGCATAATTATGTGGGATAAGGTTATTTACAGATTCACAACTTAACGGAGGTTAAGCACAAAAAAAAAAAAAAAATCAATGAAAATGTTCTGCTTTAACCATTTCACCTCCGGAAGGTTTACCCCTTTCCTGACCAGGCTATTTTTTGCGATACCGAACTGTGGTACTTTAGCTGACAATTGCATGGTCGTGTGTCACTGTACCTATATAAAATGTATGTCCTCTTTTCCCACAAGTAGAGTTTTCTTTTGGTGGTATTTAATCACCTTTGCGTTTTTTATTTTTTGCACTATAAACAAAGAACGACCGACAATTTTGAAAAAATTATTTTTCACCTTCTGCTCTAAAACACATCCAATAAAAAAATGTAAAAAAAAATCACATTTCTTCATCAATTTAGGTGACTATGTATTCTGCTACATATTTTTGGTAAAAAATCCCAATAAGTGTATATTGGTTGGTTTGCGCAAAAGTTATAGCGTCTACGAACTATGGGATATATATATATATATTTTTTTTACTAGTAATGGTGGTGATCAGTGACTTATAGCAGGACTGCGATATTGCGGCAGACAAATCGGACACCTAACTGACATTTTTACACTTTTTTGGGGACCAGTGACATTAGTACAGTGATCAGTGCTAAAAATTTGCACTGTCACTGTACTAATGACACTAGCAGGGAAGGGGTTAACATCAGGGGTGATAAAAGGATAAACGGTGTGCCTGACCAGTGCTTTACTACTGTGGGGGAGATGCTTTTACTAGTGGAAGACATGGATCAGTATTTCTGCTACACAGGTACACAAGATCCATGTCTTCTGTACTGACAGAATGACAATCTGCCTTGTTTATATAGGCATACTGCCATTCTGTCAGTGTACCAAATGATTGGTGGGTCCCTCTTATCAGCTTTCACTGTGTAAAATCACAGTTGGAGCGAGCCCCTGGCGGTGTGCACCCGTGCCCAAAACCCTGAAGTGCAGAATCACGTGTATATACATGATTCTGCACAGCGCAGCTGCCCTGTAGCAGTAACTCTGCTATGGGGTAGTTGGCAAGTGGTTAAGGGAAACTGCAGTATCTGTACACACTTCCTTGTACTGTAAACACAGTCATTTTTCAAGAAAGGTGAAATTTGATTTGGTGCTGTACTGGTGAGTGTGAAATATTTCTGAAAATCGCTAGTTCACTTACGTAATGGGAGGATCACCCAATGAGGGTTTAATGGCAGCAAAAATACATATAAAAATGATAAAGTAAGTACAAGTAAGTATATTGGAAAAATGAGATGCTAAGTATTGATTTCAAAATGTATTAACATTGACTGGCATGTAAACATTAAAAACAGGAGCTCTGGTTGTGTAAACAAGGGACATGTACAGTTGCATACAGAATATGCTATAGCAAAAATAGAGAATGGCATACAATACAGCCTATGGCTGCACATGATCCCCAACGCGTTTCGACCATTCAAGATGGGTGTATTGGTCTTCCTCAGGGGGAAGTATTCCTTTCTACAAAGGTAGCAAAGAGAATATAATTAATCCATAATATCATATTATCAAAACCAAACATTTATTATACATGCAGATATTGTAAAAAGTACATTTGCTAAAAAGCATGGGCTGCAAAGTGCCTGTCCCAGTCAACCAGAGTTTTAATAAAATCAACAGAACGGCGAGGTTCATCTTAGGCTGTCCCTGTCCCCCAGCCGGACATCCCACCACAGGCCAGAGACTTACAAGGGACCACATTCTATCCCCTCAATAAAAGAGAGGAGGTTGCAGTGTGTTATGAGCATACGTCTCCTAAAATAATAAATTGGGTTGATCAAGTATCCTTATCATTATATAGGGTGCATGTATTAAGTAGACAAAATATATATGGGTGTGACTCCACAATGAACAAGATAGGATATTTATGAGAGATGTGGGAGGTTTTTATATTCTTTATGTGTATTCCATTAAAACGTTTCCAGAAGGAAGGTATATGGAAAAACAGGGACATTTACATAATGGAGAGGTAGAAAGGGAGTGGTGCTGGGTGAGAGAGGTGTGTGCTAGTGGACTGGAAACAGGGTAGGAAAGAGGAGGAGGTGAAGAAAGTGTAGTACTCAGAGTACT
>BLSH010368049.1:7894-18198 GCA_018402905.1 Glandirana rugosa | reverse complement strand
GATGGTGACTATAGTGGATTCTAAGAATTCTTGGGGGCAGGTACCTGTGTCCATGATTTTGTTGTACGTATTTACTAGGTGGGGTGTTAGTTTATCAGAAAATAGTTTGTAATATTCATTTGTGAATCCATCTCAGCCCTGAGATTTGTGAAGTGGTAATGATTTAATGGATTTGGATACTTCAATTGGGGAAATTGGGGCTGAGAGGATTGAGAGTTGTGATTCTGAGAGGGAAGGAAGATTGATCGAGCTTAGGAATTGGGTCAGGGTTTCTGCATTCGGGGTCGGAGAAGTAGGGCTGTCTTTTAAGTTGTAGAGGGAAGCATAGAAGTCTTTGAATAGGTTTGCGATTTCTGCAGGGTTGTATATTTTTTGGTTTTGCTTATTCGAGAGGAACGCAATTTTTGATGTTGCTATTTTTCGTTTATGCTGTTTTGCAAGGAATGTACCGGGTTTATTGTTTGAAGTGTAAGCTTTAATCTCTTAATATAATATTCAAAGGATTTTTTAAAGATTTCGCTCAGTTGAGTCCTAAGGTCTTTCAGTTTATCAGTAAGGAGTGGGTCAATTTTTTGTTTGTTGAGGGTTTCCAATTGATGAATTTGGGTAGTGAGCTGGGAAATGGTGTGGAGGCGAGTCTGTTTCTCGTGGGCTGCCAGTTTTATAAGGGATCCTCTTAAGACTGCTTTGTGACTGTTCCACAATATGTTGGGATCTGCGACTGTTCCTGTGTTCAATTCAAAAAAGTCAGTTATGGCAGATTTGATCTGTTTCTGGTATTCAAGTTTGGTTAGTAGGAGTGGGTTCAGTCTCCATGGTGAAAAGATATTTTTATCAGTTGTTGCAGAGAACTTTAGAGATATAGGAGCGTGATCCGACCAGGTAATCAGACCGATTGACGTGGAGTCAACTTTTTGTAGTGTGAAATTGTCTACCAGAAAGAAATCAAGTCTGGAATATGCATTATGAGCAGCTGAGAAGAAGGTATAATCTTTCTCATTTCAATGAGAGCATCGCAAGGGGTCAAAAAGATCTTCTTGAGTGTAGAATTGAGGAGTGTTTCCGTTTGGGGTTGGTGGAGTCAAGATCCCAATTTATAACTTCATTGAAGTCTCCACAGACGATGGTGGAGTTAGATCTATAGGGTTGGAACTTATTGAAGATGGATTTGAAGAAGGTATTCTGGTGGGTGTTAGGGGCGTAAAGGTTAACAATAGTAAGGCGATTGTTATTGATGGTCGCCGTGAGGATGAGGTATCTGCCATTGGGGTCCGTTTCTATAGAATGGAGGAGAAAGGAGGCAGAATCGTGAATAGCGATGATGACTCCTTTCCGTTTGGAGTCAGCGTTAGAGAAAAATATGAGGGGGAATTTTGGGTGTGAACACTTCGGTGGGTTGGAGGAAGTGATGTGAGTCTCTTGAATACAGATAATTTTGGATTGTGCTTTAAGTGCTTCTTTCCACATAAGGGATCGTTTGAAAGGACTATTAAGTCCTTTAACATTTAGCGAGAAAATTTTCAATGCCATTGAGCATGGTTGAGGGGGTTATGAGCATGTTAATTGGTGCTGCGGAAATGAGAAGGATTTGACCCCTCCCAGCTGATCCAAGCAAAAAAAGATAAATACATTTAACATTACAACAGTAGTATCTGAATTTACAATAGTTAGGTATGGAGGGCTATACCAGTTCATGGAAGAGGAGGGGGGAGAGTGTAAGTTCGTGTGCCTTGCACACCAGTAATCTGGGGTGGAGGAATTCAACATTAGTGTTAACTTCTTTTCGACAGATAATCTGTGTTATGAGACAAATATAACAAGAAAGAAAGTCGAAGAGGAACAGTTAGAGAAAACAGTTAAACCCATTTGGGCTCTCAGCACAGGGAAGTGGTGGTAAACAATGCATGGTTCACCTGCTGAGTTGAGAGTACCTGAACGGAATCAGGTGTTGTTTAAGTGACGTTTGCCATCCGTGAGATGTTGTGGGAAAGTGAATTTTGGTGGAGAGATCAGGTTCGGAGGGGACAGGCCCCAATTTTGTAGTTGTTTCAGGCCTTGTTTGAGATGATAGATAGTCACAGACTTTCCTTGGTATGTGACGATGAGTTTGGTGGGGAATCCCCATTTGTAGACGATGTAACGTTCTCTTAGGATGGTCGTCACCGGTGAAAGATCCTTGCGTAGTTGCGCTGTAGCTGCAGATATGTCATTGTATACAGTGAGGGGTGTATACGGTTCCGGGAAAGTCGCTATGTTTCTGGCGGAGGCTATGATCCGGTCTTTGGCTTGGAAGAAATGTAGCCTTGCCAGCACATCTCTGGGTTTTTCCGCCGGGATGTGAGAAGGTTTAAAGATTCTGTGCGCTCTGTCGATAGTTAGGTCCATTGGGGAGAGAGCGGGAACCAGCGCTTTAAAGAATTGTTGCAGATATTGGGGGAGCTCCCCAGGGGTGGCAGACTCAGGGTTCCCCCTGATTTTGAGATTGTTTCTGCGCGAACGGTCCTCTAGGTCCGCCAGTTTCGCTGTGATGCGTTGCAGTTGTTCTGCTTGGTGTTGGTGTGCGTCCACTAGTTCGCTATATGCAGTGGCGTAGCTGCTCATTTGATGTTCAATCGTGTCTGTTCATTCGCCAAGCTCGTCTATTTGGTGTTGCATGTGGGCGACGGCTTGATTGATATCTTTTCTGAGGTCTTTCCTCAGATCTTTCTGTAGAGAGAGAAGCATATGCTTAAGAACGTTCTCTGACACTGGATTATCGGTGGTCGGGAGCGAAGCGAGCGATTCCGAGCGTTCGGGTGATTCCGAACGTTTTTGGTCAGAGTCCGAAAGTTTGTTCGCGGTAGGATCGCGGGTTTGGGAGAAGGTAAGGTGTTTCTTGCTTACCGGGCCCGGGTGAGATGGCGAGGCATGAGGGGAAGATGCGGCCCTCTTAGCGGAGTCTCTGGATCTGCTCCCTTGCGGCGCTGTGCAGTCCATGTCATCTGTGGGCTCTCCGGAGGGAGTAGAGTGGGAATGTGGGAGAGATGGTTTACTGGAGGCCCTGACTCCGTTTTGCCTGCCCGCATGGCGGGCCTCACTGAAAAATTCAGTGAGCTTCCTTCGCTCTGCAGGATGGGATTTTTTCCCTGTCATTTGTGGAGGATTAGTAGTATCCAGAAATGTAATTTTGGATGGTGGATTGTCCAGTTAGCAGGACCTGTGCTAAAAAATCTTCCCTGTGCTGGGAGAGAGAGGAGATCAGGCAGCCATCTCGGTGTGCGGCCAAGCTCCAACCCCTCTAGGCGATCATTTTAGAACAATAATCTGTCCCTTACAGCAACAGCAGGAACCTGACCCTATAGGAGTAGGCAATGATTTTAGAACAATAATCTGTCCCTTACAGCAACAGCAGGAACCTGACCCTATAGGAGTAGGCGATGATTTTAGAACAATAATCTGTCCCTTACAGCAACAGCAGAAACCTGACCCTATAGGAGTACGTGATGATTTTCGAACAATAATCTGTCCCTTACAGCAACAGCAGGAACCTGACCCTATAGAACTAGGAGATGATTTTAGAACAATAATCTGTCCCCCAAAGCAGTAGACTCTACCTATTCCAGAATCAGATTGTTCTGTAATGCAGGATGAGATCTGCAATCTTTCCCTCAAAGCAGTAGACTCTACCTAGTCCAGAATCAGATTGTTCTGTAATGCAGGATGAGATTTGCAATTTGTCCCTCAAAGCAGTAGTAGTAATCTCTACCTAGTCCAGAATCAGATCATTCTGTGCAGGATGAGATGTTATTAATATCTGCAATCTGTCCCTCACAGCGCCGGCAGCATCCTACGTGACTCCAGCTTATACAGAGGCTGGGCCACATAATGCACTGGCCAATCACAGCCATGTCATTAGTAGGCATGGCTGTGATGGCTTCTAAGGGCAAACCAGTGAAACGCTTGTTGATTGGCTGCCCTGCAGCTATTCAACATGCGTGATCAAATACCCAAACCCAGAACCCGAACCCAAATTTTTCTTCAAATGTCCGGGTTCAAGTCCGGGGCACGGACACCCCAAAGTTCGGTACGGACCCGAACTTTACAGTACACACATACATACAAACATACAGTATGCATATATACAGTCACACACTGCAATAGTCAGAAATAAGGAAGAACATTTGAAATAATAATAGCGGAGACAACTCCAGGGAGAGCCGGCTCCGTAGGCTCCTCTCCCCCTAAGCCCTTCTCCATCAGGGGATAGAGGTCCAAAGCACCGCGGGCACCCTATCGGCCCACTAGCCACATCATGGAGATGGACGGGTGGACCAAGATGGCCGCAGCGGCGGCCTAAATGATGCCATAAACCCAGCACAATGGACACAGAGAGCCTGGATCTGTAAGATTGGGTCGGTATTTACTCTGGGGAGAGGGTCAGGGCGGCAGGCATATCCAGGAGCACTTTATATCACACCCATGCCGTAACAACTACGTTTGGGTGTACCAAGATGGCCGCCACTTAGGCCTAAAGGCTGTATAACATCATAAATCATTTGGCGCTCTCGTGGATTCTCCCTGCAGAGTTACAGGATGTTTTCCCTAGCTCCATGGGAGGTCCCCTAAACTCCCTAACTTCTCATCATCTTTAACACGATGCTCCTGGACTCCCTGGAACTTGATTCTTTCATTATAAAGCCCCACACTAGCTTGTGACAACTTCTTCTACTCCCTGGAACTATCTGTTTTCCAGAACTCTTTATTAAACACCACAATTCGGGTAACCAGACCCCTACACTAGGGTAACTTCTCCCCCACATGTCTACACCAGCAGCGAGGAAGGACATAAGCTTACTATTTTCTCAGAATCCCCCACAGGGGTGTTCCAGGATGGCTACAGCTTTGGCTACTGCTTCAGATGCCATTGAGGGCCCTCGCCCCGAAAACCTAAACCCTTCCTCATGCACAAAACCCAGGCAAGTACTCTCTCCTGCCTCACTGACTTTCACTCCAGGACCTCAGGGAGGGGCCTTACAACTTCCCCTTCCATCTCCGTCCTCAACAGAATCACAACTGGGCAGTTTCCAGGGGGAACTCGCATCTCCTCCAATGGGCCCCTTCAGCCAAGACCCAGCTTCCCCTTGTCCCCCTAGCCCCAATATTTCATTACAGGTTGAAGAGCTCTACCTTAAATTCTCCTCTCTCCTCGAGAGGGGCCTCGCAAATACGATTGCTACTATCACAAGAGAGATCAAATCAGATTTCCTAATGCTGGGGACCCGTATAGAGGCAATTGAGAACAAGCTGGAATCCACTGCCGCTACCTCTAATCTGAACTCTGACCTCATTATCTCTCTACAGGATCAACTAGACACAGCCCTCTCCAGAGTTGATGACCTAGAAAATAGATCTAGACGAGTTAACTTTAGAGTGAGAGGTCTTCTAGAGGAGATCAAAGATATTCCTGATGCAATACAAAATTTGATATTGTTCTTACTTCTGGACACCCCTAAACATCTTTTAGAGCTTGACAGGGCCCACAGAGCTCTGGGACCTCCACGGAAAGATGGCAACCCGAGAGACATAATCGTCAAACCTCATTTCTATGCCATAAAGGAAGGGGTGATGAAGCAATCCAGAAATGCAGCCAAGATCCTCTGCAAAGGGCATCCCGTACAAATCTTTGCCGACCTTGCCCCTTCTACAATACAGAAAAGGAGAGCTCTGAAACCCCCCCTAACAGTGCTGCCGGGAAAGGAAATTAAATATAAATGGTCCTTCCCTTTTGCTGTCAAATTCTCCTTCAAGGATCGGGAATATGCCTTCTCTTCACTACAAGAAGGTGAAAAGCTATTTCTTCATCTTAAACTAATTACCCAGGAATCCGAGATGGACACCTCCAACATCATCAGTTCGTCTAAGCAACAAACACCTACTAGCCCAAGAACCCCCCTCTGGAAGAAGGCCAAACAGAAGAGAACAAAGGAAAATGGTCCGCCGTGAAGTAGACATCTGATTAATTTGACTCAAAATTCAATGGGCGGGACTTCTACCCTAGAGAAACACGCCCCTAACAATCTTTTCTGCCTGTTCTAGGCCCTTTTATAACTCTTGACTAAACTCCAGTGGGGGGGTCTCTGTTGCCTGGCACCCCCCCATCTGCTGTCTGGTTTGTCTCTGCCGGCTTATCCCCCGGGCTGAAACTTGTCCCACTGCACTTTTGTTAACATGGTTTTTTATTTTTCAGGATGTTGATGGGACCTAATCTTATAATTGTTTAAGACCTTAGGGTCAAAATGTTGGTGACACCAAATTGGGGGGGGGGGTCTCTCCTCCTTTGAAGACTATGGTGTCTCTCCACAGGGGGATATGCCCACGTGTGTGGGATCTGGGCCTTTGGTAACCATCCTTTCCCTCTACAGGGGAGGTGTTTCCATTGGCCGGAGTCGAAGAGGTTTTCAATTCCCTCTCCCCAATCCAGAGGCTTCCAAGGTTTGGGGTCAGTTTTAAGACCTGTTATAAGTTAGAATCATTTGTTGTCTCTTTATATAGTTCGCATTACTTGTGTTTACAGGGCCTATAGGTGGGTGGTGGTCCACGTGCGCCTCCGCCCATCTACTTGACCTTGTTTAGTAGGTCTAGGATGGGTCTCCTAGCGGTTTTAGCTAGACTTTTTGGTTTAGGCCAAAGGGTGTCCGAGGGGTTCTACTTTTTCTCCCCCCTTGGTCACAAATCCTTTAGCAGGAGAAAAGGGCCCTTTTCAGGGCTACATATTTGTCGAGCTTGGTTCACAATGTTTCATGTTTTTTTTTTACTCTTTTGTTTTTCTTCTCTCCTCTTCTTCACTTTTCTCCCCCTTTTTCCAGAGTGAAAGCTGCAGAAGGCTCTATCTTAAAAACGAGATACGGTACCATGGATGATTGGAAAACCATGGGTTGGGTGAGTGACCATTTAAACAGATACATCCTATGTCGCTTACGTGATGGCTGACCTACCACGATTTCCTTATAGGGTCGCTACCCATAATGTTCAGGGACTAAACTCCCCCTTAAAACGCAAAAAGATTGGTGACCTTTATAAATCCCTAGGTTTAGATATCCTGTTGCTACAGGGAACTCATTTCTCTGCTAGATTTAATCCCACCTTCCTCCACTCCTATTATCCTAGCTTTTTCCTAGCCAACGCTGAATCTAAATCAAAAGGAGTAGCTATTCTTTTTTCGAAAAATTGCAACTTCACGAGGATCTCTGAAGTCAGGGATCCTGAAGGCAGGTACATTCTGGTTAAGGGCACTATGGATGGGCACCTCATTTCTCTGATATCATACTATGCGCCCAATAAGGGACAACTGAAGTTTTTCCAGGACATGTTAGCGGCCCTTTTTCCCATGCTGGAAGGTACTATTATATTTGGGGGGGACTCTAATGTAGCATTTGACCAATCTCTAGATAAAACTAGACCCCTAGGCAATCAGCTTCTACGCCCTTCTAAAATCAGTCTACGCGTAGCCAAACTCCTCCATTCTTATAATCTAACTGATGTATGGGAGACAGACACCCTCACAGCAGGGACTTTACTCATTTCTCAAGTCCTCACAACTCATACTCTAGAATAGATCACCTATTGACTCCCTTCTACTCCTTACCAACCATTTTAGATGCTCGTATTCATGACACAGCCCTATCTGATCACTCTCTGGTCTCAATGTCTATCCGTATCCAGTCCAGGCTGTTTTCTAAATCTCACTGGAGACTAAATGAGTCGTTACTCTCAGACCCAGTAAATGTCAACGGAATTGATAATAGTCTTCAAGAATATTTTTTGACTAACGGGACTGGTGACACTTCAGTAGAATCAGTCTGGGTGGCTCATAAAGCATTTGTTAGAGGTAAATTTATTCAACTAGCTTCCAAAATTAAAAAAGAAAGAGGACGCCACATACAAAAGCTAGAGGAGTCATTTATAGCGATTAAAGCAGAACATAAGGCGAATCCCTCTCAATCTCTTCTAGATAAACTGGACAAAGTTAAATTAGAACTTAACCTTGCGCTCACTACGAAAGCGGAGAAGGCCATTCGTTGGTCTAAAAACAAATATTATACCCAGGGTAATAAAATAGGTCCCCTTCTTACCAGGAAGCTCACTCCTAGGATTAGGCATCATACTATGCCCAAAATCAGAGTGGACGGCAACCCCCCTTCTTCCAACCCAGACATAGTTATCGGGGCCTTTCAAAAATATTATGAAAGATTGTATAGCCCCAAAACAGACGAGAAAGTAGATATAATAAACCAGTTTCTCGATGGACTCCCTCTTCCTTCTCTCTCGGACCAACATAGGGATTTCATGGAGGAACCGATTACAGAGGAGGAGGTTTTAGGGGTCATTAAGGACCTCAAACAGGGATCTGCTCCTGGTCCTGATGGCCTACCAGGTCACTATTATAGAACTTTTACTAAAACACTGGCCCCTCATATGGTGAAATTTTTTAATTCAAAAATGATAGGGGATCCCATTGAAAAGCATCTTAACACAGCATACATAACTGTGATCCCTAAACCTGAGAAAAATCCAGAAGACTTAGACAATTATCGCCCGATCTCCCTCATCAATAACGACCTGAAAATTCTAACTAAAATAATGGCAAACAGGTTAGCCTCCTTCGTTAATCAATATATTGATAAGGACCAGTAGGCTTCATTCCGGGTCGTCAAGGCCCAGATCAAATCAGAAGGGCAATTGATTTAGTGTCAATACTTCAATCCAATTGGACAGGAGGTCAGGCTCAGCAGGGGATGTTACTTTCTCTGGACCTTTGTAAGGCATTTGACTCGGTCTCCTGGACCTACCTGTTGACCCTTTTGAAACATTGGGGTTTTGGGGAGAGGTTCATAGGCCTTATCAGAGCCTTTTACTCTTCACCTCAAGCTATGATTAAACTCCAAGGTTTCTACTCCAATTCTTTTCAAATTAAAACGGGCACTAGGCAGGGTTGTCCTCTTTCCCCGCTTCTGTTTGCCATTGCAATAGAGACCCTTGCCACAGCCATCAGAGTTAACCCACTTATCAAAGGGGTTATATGCGGACAACAGGAACATAGATGCTGTCTATTTGCTGAAGACCTCCTAGTCTTTATAACTAGTGTTGAGCGAATCCGGACTGTAACGTTCGGGTCCGTACCAAACTTTTGGGTGTCCGGGACCCGGACCCGAACACAGACATTTCAAAAAACGTTCGGGTTCTGGGTTCTGGTAATTGATCACGCATGTTGAATAGCTGCAGGGCAGCCAATCAACAAACGTTTCACTGGTTTGCCGTTAGAAGCCATCACAGCCATGCCTACTAATGGCATGGCTGTGATTGGCCAGTTCATCATGTGACCCAGCCTCTTTATAAGCTCGAGTGCTGCATATCACATGCTCTTGGGTTAGGGTAGGGAGAGGAAGCTGCCGGCGTGAGGGAGAGATTACAGACATTTAACATCTGATCCTGCATCCTGAGATTACAACTGCTGTGCTGTTGCTCTGAGGGACAGATAGCAGAAATTTGAGATTTCACATACAACTGCATTGAGTTGTAGATTGCAGATCAAACTCTGCATAAAACAACGATCGCTACGATCGTGCACAACGATCAGATTGTTGGAGTAATTTGAGATTTCAAATACTGCTGCTTTGAGTTGCAGATTGCAGATCAAACTCTGCCTAACGCAGCGATCGTTACGATCGTACACAACGATCAGATTGTTGGAGTAATTTGAGATTTGAGCATCGCAAGGGGTCAAAAAGATCTTCTTGAGAAATTAACGAGTGTAGAATTGAGGAGTGTTTCCGTTTGGGATTGGTGGAGTCAAGATCCGGATTTATAACTTCATTGAAAACGTGAAAACATAAAACGCAGCGCCACCTAATAATGATAGTGCCAAAATAACATATTATATAAATGTGATTTCACATTCCAATTAATTATGTGATACATCAATAATCAAATTACACTTTAGTGTAAATATATTATACAATAAAACCGTGATAGTAATAATCCACCGCGACGCAAAATACAAAAGTGCAAAAGTTACTTCAATATTTAGGCCTAGAACTGAGGTGGTTAGGGTTTGCCTTTGTGAGGAGTTAAGATGTGAGCAATTAAAGAGTTCTTCTAGAAAAACTGGGGAACGCTACGAGTTTAGAGTTTAATGAGGTTGTTAGACTAGCAACACATGCTAGCATTGCTAGCGACGCAATCCGTCTCAAACTAGACGTTAGACGTTGAGTTTCGTCGTCATAAACTTTAGAGTTTAATGAGGTTGTTAGACTAGCAACACGTGC
>BLSH010367964.1:12847-35817 GCA_018402905.1 Glandirana rugosa | reverse complement strand
CCCCCCCCCCCCCCCCCCCGCACCTTGGAAGAAAACAATACCCAGGTTATAGCTGATATCTCCATCCATAATCCCAGTAAACCACCTGCAAACTGCAAAATATATATACAGAGCCTGGAAAAAGTATTCATACCCCTTATTGGGATTTTATGTGATAGGCCAACACAAAGGGGCTCATAAATGTGAAGTGGAAGGAAAATGATAAATGATACAAATAAATCTGTGAAAAGTGTGGGGGGCATTTGTATGGCGCCCCCCGGAGTCAATACTTTGTAGAACCGCCTTTCCCTACAATTACAGCTGCAAGTCTTTATGGGGAAGTCTCTGCCAGCTTTGCCCATCTAGAGAGGGCATTTCTTGGTCTCAAGTCTTTTGCAGACTAACAGGTTTTCTTCTAAGATTGCCCTGTATTTGGCTCCATGCATCTTCCCATCAACTCTGAGCAGCTTCCCTGTCCCTGCTGAAGAAAAGCTTCCCCACACCATGAAGCTGCCACCACCATGTCTCACAGTGGGGATGGTGTGTTCAGGGTGATGTGCAGTGTTAGTTTTCCTCCACACATAGTGTTTTACTTTTAGGCCAAAAAGTTGAATTTTGGTCTCATCTGAGCAGAGCCCCTTCTTCCCCATGTTTTCTGTGTCCCCCAAATGGCTTCTCACAAACTGCAAAACGGACTTCTTATGGATTTCTTTCACCAATGGCTTTCTTCTTGCCACTCTTCCATAAAGGGCAGATTTGTGGAGCACGACTAATAGTTGTCCTGGGGACAGATTCTCCCCCCTGAGCTGTGGATCTCTGCAGCTCCTCCAGAGTTACCATGGACCTCTTGGCTGCTTCTCTGATGAACGCTCTCCTTGCCCGGCCGGTCAGTTTAGGTGGACAGCCATGTCTTAGTGGGTTTGCAGTTGTGCCATGCTCTTTCCATTTTCCGATGATGGATTGAACAGAGCTCCGTGAGATGTTCAAAGCTTAGGAGATTTTACCTAACCCTGCTTTATACTTCTCCACAACTTTATCCCTGACCTGTCTAGTGTGTTCCTTGGCCTTCATGATGCTGTTTGTTCACTAAGGTTCTCTAACAAATCTCTGAGGGCTTCACAGAACAGCTGTATTTATACTGAGATTACATTACACACAGGTGGACTCTAATTACTAATTAGGTGACTTCTGAAGGCAATTGGTTCCCCTAGATTTTAGTTAGGGGTATCGGAGTAAAGGGGACGCCATACAAATGCCCCCCACACTTTTCACATTTATTTGTATCATTTATCATTTTCCTTCCCCTTCACAATTATGAGCCACTTTGTGTCGGTCAATCACATAAAATCCCAATAAGATACATTTACATTTTTGGATGTAACATGACAAAATGGGGTAGGAAAAGGGGCTAGGGGTATGAATACTTTTTCCAGGCACTTTATGTATTGCGGTTGGCAAGTGGTTAAAGTGATTGTAAAGTCTTGGTTTTATTTTTCCTATAAAGATAACAAGCACGTTACACTTCCCTCCTCTGTACAGTGGAATTGCACAGACCGGCCCGGATCCTCCTCTTCTGCTCTCCTGGCCCCTCCCTCCTATTCAGTGCCCCCCACAGCAAGCAGCTTTCTATGGGGGCACCCGAGCCGAGTCACAGCTCCGTGTATCCATTCAGACACGGAGCCCCACCCCCTCTCTCCCCTGCTTGGCTAGCTGAATTTGATTGACAGCAGTGGCAGCCAATGGCGCTACTTCTGTGTCTCAGCCAATCAGGAGGGAGAATCTCAGAGGGCTGAGGCACTCATGGACATTGATAGACAGAGAAGGGGCTCAGGTAAGTATTAGGGGGTGCGGGGGGGGGTGTTGCACGCAGAAGGTTTTTTTAGCTTAATGCATAGTGGTGCGTGCCTAACATCGCATGTTATTGCACCGCATTGCTGTGCGCATCACATGCGATGTCTGTGCGGTGCAATTTGTGTCATACCAAAATGGTGCAGGACCCTTTTTTTTCAGCACCTGAATCACATCACATCGGTGTTCACACCCATGCAACCCAAAATGGTGCAAGACCCCCCACCTGAATCGCATCACATGGGTGGTTCTGGTAATCGCACTGTGTTTTGTGATCTGTTTCAGGGTGTAGTTAATCTAACATTGACACCCATAGCAGATCGCATGGACGCTGTGCGATTGCTTTGCCATGCGATGCAAGACAGGGAAAACGCGGGGAATGTTGTGCGTTTCCCGCATCGCAGGACCTTTCCCCCTCCCCCACCTAAATCGCATCGCATGGGTGATTCTGGCAATCGCACTGCATTTTGCAATCTGTTTTGGGGTGTCGTTAATCTAATATTGACACCCGCAGTAGATCTCATGGACGCTGTGCGATTGCTTTGCAGTGTGACAGGAAATCTTGTTGCGTTTCCCGAATCGCATCGATCTGAACTGGGGCTTAAGGGCATTTAAAGTTTTTTTTTCTGCCTCTAAATGCCTTTCCATGTTAGCCTATGAGGGGCATCTAGGACCTTCAGGGCCCCAGGTGTAAGAAATTATGAAGGGCCCCCCCTGACTCCTGGCCAGGCCCCTTTCCTCTTCCTACTGATCCTGGGGCCCTTTACTCCCATCGCGGGGTCCTTTCACAAGTTCTGCAGCGGGGCCCCCTTTCTGCCATCATCAGGCCTCCCCATGGTGGGGAAATGCCAGGGCCCGGTTACAATTGCACCCTTTGCAACCCTGATAGTTCCCTCACTGCTCTCAGTAGTTTCCATTTTTATTTTAATTTTATTATTTTTTACCATTTAATTTTATTTATTTTACAATTTTATTTTTACATTTATTTTTAGGAGCTCTGTTGGGGGGCTTTGATGAGATATCAGGGGGTCCAAACAAACCTCAGCCCTCAACCTCCATCTCTGTGGCCTCAGCTGCACAGAATGAATGGACAGGAATAGCTGAGCACCGAGCCTCCCATTCATTCAGAAAGGGAAGTATAGTAAAAACAGTTTACTATGCTTCAGTTATGAATGAACCAATTGGTACCAATCACTGACTGTGTCCATTCAGAAAAGGAAGGAGGGGGTAAATGACAAATTCACCGACCCGTTCCCATCTCTCCATCATGACTCCTCTTCTACAGGAGGGGGGAAGACAGCAGCTCTGTGGGGGGCCCAGGGAAGCACACAGGGGCCCTGGGAACAGCAGAAGACTGGATAGGAGGGGCAGCATAGAGGAACCAATCTCCTGCATTAGGAGGAAAATGGAGGAGATTGGGTCCTCTAAATGTTGCCCCCGCCATCCCACCTATCCAGGTGTACAAGGGAGGCACAAGGACCCCCTGGAGCACGGGGCCCGGTTGCAATTGCAACCCCTGCAGTTACTCCCCTGCCTCCCAGCCATTCAGAAAGCCGGTCCTGAGCCCCGATTGGCCAGGGAGTCTTAGGACTCCCGGCCAATCGGGGCTCAGGACCCACTTCCTGTTTTGGCTGGGAGAAGAAGCAGCGGCCCCCGGAGCGAGAAGCAGCAACCCTACCCCGGATCCTCCTCATCTACCTCCTAAGGTAAGGGGGCCTCTGATCAGCGCCTTCCCATCCGTCTCCCGCCCACCGCCAACCCCCCCCCCAAAAAAACATTGCCGACATTGTGGGACCACAGGACAGGTAAGTGTCCTAATATTAAAAGTCAGAAGCTACAGGATTTGCAGCTGCTTACCTTTAATTTTTTTTTTTTTGGGGGGGGGGGGGGCGCTGGAGCTCCGCTTTAATGCATTCAATGCACCTTCTGTCTTTACAACCACTTTAAAGTATAACATTTAGTTTTGAATAGTGGAGTGGATGGAGAGGGCTTAGAACCTCTGCCAGGTTTTTTATTATAGCTGTCTGTGCCCCTTTAAGTGAGATCCCCCCTCTCTGTTCCTCCTGTTTATTATTGAAAGTGAAAGAATATTCCACATTTTGGGTTGTCCCCAGAACAGGAATAAAGCGGGGGGCGCCAGTTCTGGTGACAACCGGGGATTTTCCGACCTTCCTGTTCACTTCCTGTTCTGGCTATGGGACAGGAAGTGAAGGGAAATCTCTTCCATGGGGCACAGATGGCACCCCATGGAAGAGAAGAAGAGGAAAAAAAACTGGCAGGGGTTATATTCCTCTCTTCTGCCATTCAAAATGAAATACGCTTTGCTTTAGTTACACTTTAGGAAATATATAAGCACATTTCTTGGGGGTCTCAGTATGAAAACTTTGTTGTAGCGAATATTCTCTGTAATATAATTATCTCCTTTGGACTTAAGTGCCCTCTACTGGACATAATGCGGTATTTAAAAAACAAAACAAAAAAAAAAAAGCAGATGGTGCTGACGGTAGATGGCCAATGGATGAGTTCCTAAGAGATAATTGTAATACATAAAATACGGCACGGTTTGTTGAGGCTGTGCAATTATTTGTCACATTCCTACAGCAAGGTTCATAGACAAAGACCCCCTTTTTTTTTTGTAATTCCTGTAAATGCCACTATTATGGGCTGGCAAATAGGAATGTCAATGAGGCAGGGTGGGATGGACGTGCTTGAACACCACCAGAAGGTTTTGTAGCTTTGCCCAATCAGAATGGCCTGGGATGCGGGCGCGGCGGCGGTGAGCGCAGGCTGCTGCATGTTTGTTCCTGGCCTTGTTAGAAGATCTCAGATGCACGCCTCTTCATGCATCACTACAGGACAGGCGGCATCAGAAGATGACATCCAAGAGGGAATTCCCCTCACTTTGGAGAGATTTCCTCTAACTTCCTGTTGCATCTTTAGGGCAGGAAGCCAAGGGAAATCTCCCCAAAGGGACACAGACAGCACATAAAAAAATGCTTTTAACCATTTCCTACTCCATCCAAAATTACAATAAAAGGTTTTGGCTAGAGATGGACTTCAAACGTTTACTTTCTTTGCATGCAACTAATGGTGAAATGCTTCATTTTTTCGTGGTTTTTGGCGTTGACCCAAACCTTCTGCCTCCTGTGCATTGCTGTTGCTTAGTGAAGCTGCCTATCATGGTGAGGGTCCAATAGGAAAAGAAGCACACCCACTATTCTATAATTCCAGGGTGCTGGTAAGAGAAGCAGACCTTGTGTATCGATGTAGGGGAGTGCAAGATGTACATAGAGCAGTGGTTCTCAACTCCTGTCCTCGGGACCCCCCAACAGGCCAGGTTTGCAGGATAACTGAAATGCATCACAGGTGATATCATTTGCTGCCCAGTGATTGCAGTGTTCTAGTCTGCAGCTTGCCAAGGTAATACTTAAAATCTGGCCTGTTGGTGGGTCCCGAGGACCGGAGTTGAGAAACACTGACATAGAGTGACTTCCATTGTAGTTCCCAAAGTCACCACAAGGTGACCCTGTTCATGTGATAAGAGCTTGTAAATTGCACAGTCCTTTAACCAGAGGCGTAACTAGAACCTTCAGGGCCCCGGTGCAAGAAATTATGAAGGGCCCCCTGACCCCTGGCCAGGGCCCTTCCCTCTTCCCACTGATCCTGGGGCCCTTTACTCCCATCGTGGGTCCCTTTATTACGGTACTGCAGTGGGGCCCTTTCACAAGTTCTGCAGCAGGCCCCAGGGGACCAGGGAAGCACACAGGGGCCCTGGGAACAGCAGAAGACAAGTAAACTGGATAGAGGAAAATGGAGGAGATTGGGTCCTCTAAATGCCACCCCCGCCATCCCTCCTATTCAGGTGTACAAGGGAGGCACATGGGCCCCCTGGACCATGGGGCCCGGTTGCAATTGCAACCCCTGCAACCCCTATCGTTACGCCCCTGCCTTTAACCACTTCAACACCAGGCCTATTTTTGGACTTGGTGCTTACAAGTTAAAACCATTTTTTTATATATAAAATTACTCAAACCCCCAAACATTATATATATATATTTTTTTCAAACACCCTAGAGAAAAAAATGGCGATCGTTGCAAAACTTTATGTTGCACAGTATTTGCGCAGCGGTCTTACAAGTGCAAATTTTTTTTTTGAGTGAAAAAATAAGTCAGCAGTAATGTTAGCCCAATTTTTTTCCATATTGTGAAAGATAATGTTACGCCGAGTAAATTGATACCCAACATGTCATGCTTTGAAATTGCGCCCGCTCGCAGAATGGCGGCAAACTTTGCAACCTAAAAATCTCCATTGGCGACATTTAAAAGTTTCTACAGGTTAGCAGTTTTGAGTTACAGAGGAATTATTGCTCTCGCTCTAACGATCGCGGCGATACCCCACATGTGTGGTTTGAACACCGTTTTCAAATGGGGGCGCGACTTACGTATGCGTTTGCTTCTGCGCGCGAGTTCGCAAGGACGGGGTGCTTTAATTTTTTTTTTTTCCTTATTTATTTTACTTTTTAATTTTACACCCTTCTTTTAAAAAAAAAAATTTGGATCACTTTTATTGCTATTACAAGAAATGTAAACATTCCTTGTAATAGAAAAAAGCATGACAGGACCTCTAAAATTTGAGATCTGGGGTCAAAAGGGCCTCACATCTCTTATTTTACAATTAATTGCAAAAAAAATGACAGTTAAAAAAAAAAATGGGCCCTTTAAGACCGTTGGGCAGAAGTGACTTGTGACGTCGCTTCCGCCCTGCAATGTTATGGAGCCGAGTGGGTGGCATCTTCCGTTCACTTGGCTTCCTGTGCAGGGGGGGGGACGGACTCAATCATCTCCGCCGCTGCCGAAGGTCCAGTAAGTGGCGGAGATGATGGGAAAGTGGCGGGATCACCTCTCCCACCACCAATAAAAGTGATCTTCCGGCGAATCCGCCGCTGAGACCACTTTTATCAGACACAGAATCGCCGCCTCTAAAAAATGGTATCTAAAAGGTGCCTTTAGCTGAAGGCACCATTCAGATATCACCACTCAAACTCAAGGACGTCATATGACGTCCGGCGGTATTGAAGTGGTTAAGGTGGTACCGCAGCCTTAGGTTGCTTGGCCTACCCAGTTGTTAGTCATTAATGGCCTGGAGAAATATAAAGGAAGAGTTGGCAGGAAGGGAGTTGGTTGTTGTCTGGAAAGCTAGTGTACCATCCTTCTGACGTTTGGGCCATCCAGCAGGAACTATGTAGTCAGAAGCATCTTTTGGGGGGAAGCGTATGGATTTCTATCACTTCGGGATTTAGGACAGGGATGTTTGGGAGGTTTGATGTAATAGGTCTCTTACAATGTGAGCTTCACTCTTTAATGGTGAGCATATGGACTTCTTGCAGGTGGGGAGATAGGACTGGGCCATCGGGGAGGGAAAATGTAATCAGGAGCCCTTATAACATGAGCTTCCCTCTTTGGGGAGGGCTTATCCCTCTGGGGAAGGACAGGGCCACTTTGGGGGGCCAATGTAGTCATGAGTTCTCACCACTTGAACTTCTTTGGGAGGGAGCGTATTGACTACACATGGAGGTAGGACAGGGCCGTCCGAGAAGAACAATATAGTCAAGGGCCCTTACAAACTTAGTTTAGTCAGGAGCCCTCATAACATGAGCTTCCCTCTTTTGGAAGATGCATATGGATTTCTCACACCTGGGAAGGTAGGACAGATCACATTCCTCCCAAGGAGAAAAGCCACTAATATATTCCAACCTCAGCTAGATGCAGGACTCTCCTCTATTCCCAACCCTGTACTTTAGGAATCTCTGTAACTTGGTTATAGTATTATGCCACAATTACCAAGTATGGCGGATTGTTCACTGATCGTTATTCGGTAAAGTTTCACAATCTTTCTAAACCTGGAATGGACTCTGTATATTCTAGCCCAGTGGTCTCCAAACTGCAGGCCAAGGGGCTGGATTGGCCCTTTGCCTGGCCCTTGGCGCACTATTTCACCCAACTGACACCAATGATGGGGCACCATTCCCCCTACTGACACCATCAATGGGGTACTATTCTCCAAATTGATATCACCAATGGGGCACTATTCCTTTCATTAAAACCAATCATGGGCACTGATGCCGGGGCATTTTCTACTCCCACTGGTCACAGTCCAGACCCCCTAAAGCTTGAATGACAATAAACTGGCCCTTTGCTTGGAGACACCTGTTCTAGACCAATAGGAGGCTACTCTTGGGCAAGGGCTTGTGTCCGGTTAAAAAGCGAGACACGATTTGCAGATCAAAGCAAGCTTGAGTAAGGTGGCCCTGAGTTCCAGTCAAGCTAGGCTGGACCTTTCCAAGAATGTTTGAGGGGTGAAGTATATATGTTTCCACCTCATTAGATGGAGTCCTTGGAAGAGCCCATGACCCAGACGGCCCCTCTCCAACTTGATCCACTTTATTCATGTAAAGCAGGGTTTCTCAACCAGGGTTCCGTGGAACCCTAGCGTTCCTGCAGAGGTTGCTAGGGGTTCCTTGAGCAATAATCAATTTCTACCTCTCAGATTAATTTCCCAATGATACCACTGATATTTTTAGCTATCTGTAAGGGGGTAATTCTTCCCAATGACCAAAAGTGTAAGGAGCATTCTTCCTATTGACCATCACACCAATGTATCATGAGTTGTAGATCTTTCATTTTTAGCAGGGGTTCCCCGAGACCGGTGAATTATTTCAAGGATTCCTCGGTGGTGAAAAGGTTGAGAAAGGCTGCTGTAAAGTAAAATCCATAGGCAAAAACGAAATACGGTGGGAGACAGAAAACAAAGGTAACGTGTTTCGAGTGTTAGCGCTTAACCATAACCACCTTGTGGTATATTCCTCTTGCACGCCATACTGGAATGGGCCATTTGGTTAAAACGGCGCTGCCTCCAGACTGGTCACGCTGTACAACATAGATAAAATATGTCACCAGCACACCCATAAGCTTGTTTCAAAGTGCAAAACTCTTTCTCCTTGTAGGATCACACAAAAAAAGCAACATTTCGGGACCACACCCGAGGAAGGGACCTGCATGGTCCCGAAATGTTGCTTTTCCACATTCTCATACAAGAATAAATATCTTTGCCCTTAGAAACACTAAGCTTGTTACATATTATGTCTTGACCATGCAAAGAGTTAATTATGCCGATGTTTTGTCACATCTACACCACCTGCCAGTATCAGTCAATTCATTTTTTTCTTCCAGTTTCTACAAACAGGAAGGCGCCACCATGTGCACATTTGCGAGCAGCTCCTAGATTTGGTTTCCTGAGCTTTCAAGTGCCCTTGCTGCAGGTAAACCACGCGGCGCTGGTGACATCAACTGACCTCAAAGGGAGGCAACTCAGAGCGCAAAACTATTTTACAGAATCTTACATAATGCTGATGTACCCAGCTGTGTGAATTAAACAAGGGGAGATAACAGTGACAAACAAAATGTCAGAACCTATTGTATCCAATTTATTTATTTTTCTCTATCTTGCTTAAAGTTGAACTCTGGGTACAAAAATTTGCATTCAAATATATTCCCCAAAACCTACAAAGGATATAAATCTACTTTGTGTTCACCAAATGCCTTTACAACCCCAGATATTACCTTGTAAAAGTAGCAGTGACATCATCACTGGGTTGTACATAGATTGTGCAGAGAGTATTGCTGTGGAAGGGACCCAGCAGGCTCCACCCACTACAGAAAAGGTCGTAGACAAGACCAGTCACCCTGCACAAGGAGGGATAGCAGCAGGGACCCTTTTCAATTGTGGGCTGCCCAGAAGTGATGATGAAGACAGGAGTCCTTATTACGTGAGCTTCTGTCTTCAAGGAGGAAAAAGAAAATTCGGGAAGTAGGACAGGGCCATCAGGGGAGCCATGTTGTAGTCAGGAGCCCTTACAATGCGAGCTTCCCTCATTGGGGGAGTGTATGGACTTCTCCCACCTGGGGAGGTAGGGCAGGGCCATCCGAGAAGGATGATGTAGTCAGGAGCCCTTACAATGCGAGCTTCCCTCGTTGGGGGAGTGTATGGACTTCTCCCACCTGGGGAGGTAGGGCAGGGCCATCCGAGAAGGATGTTGTAGTCAGGAGCCCTTACAATGCGAGCTTCCCTCATTGGGGGGAGTGTATGGACTTCTCCCACCTGGGGAGGTAGGGCAGGGCCATCTGAGAAGGATGATGTAGTCAGGAGTAGAGTTGAGCGGACACCTGGATATTCGGGTTCGGCTGAACTTCGCAAAAAAGTTTGAGTTCGGCCCCGAACTTGACCCCGAAACCCATTGAAGTCAATGGTGACCTGAACTTTTGGGCTCCTGACTACATCATGGCTCCCTGATAGCCCTGTTCTACTTCCCAAGGTGGGAATAGTCTATACTATTATTCCCCCCCAAAGGAAGGAAACTCATGTTGTTAGGGCTTCTGACTACATTGTCCTGCAAAGATGAACCTGACCTATCTCCCCAGGTGGGGGAAGACCTTACGTTCCCCCCCAAAGAGGGAAGCCCACATTGTAAGGGCTCCTGACTACATTGTGGCCCTCTGATGGCCCTTCCTATTTCTTGAGGTGGGAGAAGTCTAAATTCTTCTTACCCCCAAAGAGGTAAGCTCAAATTGTTAGGGCCCCTGACTACATCATCCTTCTCGGATGGCCCTGCACTACCTCCCCAGGTGGGAGAAGTCCATACACTCCCCCCAATGAGGGAAGCTCGCATTGTAAGGGCTCCTGACTAGAGTTGAGCGGACACCTGGATGTTCGGGTTCGGCCGAACTTCATGAAGTCAATGGTGACCCGAACTTTTGGGCACTAAAATGGCTCTAAAAAAGTCCTGGAAAGGGCTAGAGGGCTGCAAAAGGAAGCAAAATGGGGGTAAGAGTAGGACAAGTGCCCTGCAAACAAATGTGGATAGGGAAAATAACTTAAAATCACATAAAAAAAATAAAAAATGGAGGAGGTGGTTGTGGAGTAGGAGGTTGAGGAGGCGGTGACCGTGGCGGTGTAGGTGGAAGTGGCGGTGGAGGAGGAGGAGGAAGCCAACACAGTTTTTTGTTTGGTTGTTTTTTTTTCTAATTGGGGTAGCCCCCAAAATATTGAGACATATTTTTTTAAAAATGTAGACGCAGTTTTTATTTTTGTGCAAGAAATGCACCGCTGGCTGCAAATGTAAGATTTTGCACACAAAAAAAAATATATTTTTTATTTTGTCTAACTGCAATGTAAAAGCAGTATTTAACCAGTTCCACACCGCACTCAGTATATTTACTGTGGCGGTGTGGGCGCTTAGCACGAATCGCCGTAAATAGGCGGCGATTCGCGCAGGCGCAGCTAAGGGGCGAGCGTGCGCCGCCATCGGTCCGCACTCATGCCCGACACACTCCGGAGGAGTGTGCCCGCGGCTCGGGCGGACCCGATGTCCGCTGGCGAGCCTCGAAGAGCTGCTAGAGCCAAAGAGCGGGGAACCGCCGATATAAGCACGGTCTGTTCCCCGCTCTTTCAATGGGGACATAAGAGATCCCTGTCACTGGGATCAGTTAGATCTCTCATGCCCATGATAGCCCAGCCCCCCCACAGTTAGAACACAACCAGGGAACACAGTTAACTCCTAGATTGCCCCCCTGCAGGTTAACCCCTTCACTGCCAATTACATTTATACAGTAATCAGTAGACATTTAAATTTCATTGTATAAATATCATTGGTCCCAAAAAAGTGTCAAAAATGTCCGACATGTCCGCCCCAATATCGCAGATCGCCGCCATTACTAGTAAAAAAATAAATAAATAAAAACCCCAGAAATTAATTCTCATCATCCGTAAACGGATGACGCAACTTTTGCGCAAACCAATCAATAAACGCCGATTGCGAATTTTTTTACCAAAAAAATGAGGAAGAATATAAATCGGCCAAAACCGATGAAAAAAAATTTTTTTTATAATTTTTTTTTTTTGGATTTGAATTTTAGCAAAAAGAAATATAGTATAGTATAAGCAAAATTGTCGCTCTTTCTTTGTTTATAGCGGCGATCAGAAATGACGCAGAGGGGATCAAATACCACCAAAAGAAAGCTCTATTTGTGGGAGAAAGAGGACGCAAATTTTGTTTGGGTACAACGTTGCACGACCGCGCAATTCTCAGTTAAAGCAACGCAGTGCCGAATCGCAAAAAGTGCTCTGGTCAGGAAGGGGGTAAAACTTTCCGGGGCTGAAGTAGTTAAATATGCCAACTGAACTAACAGAACACGAAGTAGTGTCCCTGATACACAAGCAGTTGCAAGTGCACTGCACTTACAAAAATGTCTGCAAACGCCCTCCTAACTAACAGAAAGATTGCTTAGGTTTTATATGAGGCACTTTGCTTAGCAAACAAAATCTCCTCCAGCACCCACCTACCAATAAATCGCTGTTTTTAACAGATTTTCTAAAGCTAATCTGTCCCTCACAGCAGCAGCAGCATCCTCTCCCTACACCAGTATGAGATGATTTTCTAAAGCTAATCTGTCCCTCACAGCAGCAGCAGCATCCTCTCCCTACACCAGTATGAGATGATTTTCTAAAGCTAATCTGTCCCTCACAGCAGCAGCATCCTCTCCCTACACCAGTATGAGATGATGTGACATGCAGCACTACATGACTCCAGCTTGTATAGAGGCTGGGTCACATGATGCACTGGCCAATCACAGCCATGCCATTAGTAGGCATGGCTGTGATGGCTTCTAAGGGCAAACGAGTGAAACGCTTGTTGATTGGCTGCCCTGCAGCTATTCAACAGGTGCGAAAAAATACCCGAACCCCAAACCCAAACCCGGACTTTTTCTCAAATGTCCGGGTTCGGGACACGGACAGCCTAAAATCAAGTACTCTAGTCAGGAGCCCTTACAATGAGAGCTTCCCTCGTTGGAGGGAGTGTATGGACTTCTCCCACCTGGGGAGGTAGGGCAGGGCCAATCCGAGAAGGATGATGTAGTCAGGAGTAGAGTTGAGCGAACCTGAACTTTAGGGTGTCCATGTCCAAAACGTGGACATTTGAGAAAAAGTCTGGGTTCGGGTATTTTTTGCGACTGTTGAATAGCTGCAGGGTAGCCAATCAACAAGCGTTTCACTTGTTTGCCCTTAGAAGCCATCACAGCCATGCCTACTAATGGCACGGCTGTCATTGGCCAGTGAATCATGTGACCCAGCCTCTAAAAAAGCTGGAGTCATGTAGTGCTGCATGTCACATCATCTCATAGTAGTGTAGGGAGAGGTTCCTGCTGCTGCTGTTGTGAGGGACAGATTAGTGTTATAAAATCATCTCATACTGGTGTAGGGAGAGGATGCTGCTGCTGTTGTGAGGGACAGATTAGCTTTAGAAAATCTGTTAAAAACAGTGATTTATTGGTGGGTGGGTGCTAGAGTACATTTTGTTTGCTAAGAAAAGTGCCTCATATAAAACCTAAGCAATTTTTCTGTTTGTTAGGTGGGCGTTTGCAGACATTTTTGCAAGTGCAGTGCACTTGCAACTGCTTGTGTGTCAGGGACACTACTTTAATTGTGTTCTGTTAGTTCAGTTGGCAACATTTTGGCATATTTAAATACTGCTTTTACATTGCAGTTAGACAAATTAAAAAAAAACATATTTTTTTTTGGTGCAAAATATTACATTTGCGGCCAGCGGTGCATTGCTTGCACAAAAATACATTTTTTTTAAAATATGTCTCAATATTTTGGGGGCTACCCCAATTAGGAAAAAAACCCCAAACAAACAAAAAACAGCGTTGGCTTCCTCCTCCACCGCCACTTCCACCTACACCGCCACGGTCACCGCCTCCTCAACCTCCTACTCCACATCCACCTCCTCCATTTTTTATTTTTTTTATGTGATAAAGTTATTTCCCTATCCACATTTGTTTGCAGGGCACTTGTCCTACCCTTACCCCCATTTTTCTTCCTTTTGCAGCCCTCTAGCCCTTTCCAGGACTTTTTTAGAGCCATTTTAGTGCCCAAAAGTTCGGGTCACCATTGACTTCAATGGTATTCAGGGTCAAGTTCGGGGCCGAACTCGAACTTTTTCATGAAGTTCGGCCGAACCCGAACATCCAGGTGTCCGCTCAACTCTAATCAGGAGCCCTTACAATGCGAGCTTCCCTCGTTGGGGGAGTGTATGGACTTCTCCCACCTGGGGAGGTAGTGCAGGGCCATCCGAGAAGGATGACGTAGTCAGGGGCCCTAACAATGTGAGCTTACCACTTTGGGGGTAAGAAGAATTTAGACTTCTCCCACCTCGAGAAATAGGAAGGGCCATCAGAGGGCCACAATGTAGTCAGGAGCCCTTACAATGTGGGCTTCCCTCTTTGGGGGGGAACATAAGGTTTTCCCCCACCTGGGGAGATATGTCAGGTTCATCTTTGAAGGACAATGTAGTCAGAAGCCCTAACAACATGAGCTTCCCTCCTTTGGGGGGAGTAAGAGTATAGACTATTCCCACCTTGGGAAGAAGGACAGGGCTATCAGGGAGCCATGATGTAGTCAGGAGCACTTACAGTGTAAGGTTCCCTCTATGGGGGGAGCATATGGACTTCTCCCACCTGGGGAGGTAGGACAGAGCCGTCTGGGAAGGACGATGTAGTTAGAAGCTCTAACAACATTAATGATCACTCCTACCTCACAGCCCACCAGGGAGCCACAATGTAGACAGGAGCCCTTACAATGTGAGCTTCCCTCTTTTGGGGGAACATAAGGTCTTCTCCCACCTGGGGAGATAGGTCATGGTCGTCTTTGAAGGACGATGTAGTCAAAAGCCCTAACAACATGAGCTTTTCTCCTTTAGGGGGAATAAGGGTATAGACTTCTCCAACCTTGGGGAGGTAGGACAGACCATCAGGGAGCCACAATGTGGACAGTAGCCCTTACAATGTGAGCTTCCCTCTTCGGGAGGGAGCGTATAGATATCTGCAACCAGGGGTGACATCTGGGAAGGACGATGTAGTTACGAGCCCTAATAACGTGGGCTTTCTTCTTTTGGGGAAGAAGAGTATAGATTTTTCCAACCTTAAGAGATAGGACAAAGCCATCAGGAAGCCACAATGTAGTCAGGAGCCCTGACAATTTGAACTTCCCTCTTTGGGGGGAGTATATGGACTTCTTCCACCTAGGGAGGTAGGACAGGACCACCTGGAAAAGACAATGTAGTTAACAGCCCTAACAACATAGGCTTCCCTCTTTGGGGGGAAGAAGAGTATTGACTTTGTCCACCTAGGGAGGTAGGACAAGGCCATCGGGGAGTCACGATGTAGTCAGGAGCTCTTATAATGTAAGCTTCCCCCTTGGTGGGGTAGGTCAGGGCCATTTTGGAAGGACGATGTAGTCAGCTCAGGAGCACGAATATAGTGAGCTTCCCTTTTGGGGGGAAGAAGAGTATAGATTTCTGCCACCTCGGGAGGTAGGACAGGGTAATCAAGGAGCCCTTACACTGTGATATTCCCTCTTTGGCGAGAGCTTATGGATTTTTCCCAGCTGCGGAGGTAGGACAAGTCCAGCAGGGGAGCCACGATGTAGTCAGGAGCCCTTACAATGTGATCTTCTCTCTTTGGGAGGGAGCGTATAGATATCTCCAACCAGGGGAGGCAGGACAGAGCCATCTGGGAAGGATGATGTAGTTACGAGCCCTAACAACGTGGGCTTCCTTCTATTGGGGAAGAAGAGTATAGACTTTTCCCACCTTAAGAGATAGGACAAGGCCATCAGGGAGCCACAATGTAGTCAGGAGCCCTGACAATTTGAAATTCCCTCTTTGGGGGGAGCATATGGACTTCTTCCACCTAGGGAGGTAGGACAGGACCACCTGGGAAAGACAAAGTCGTTAACAGCCCTAACAACATAGGCTTCCCTCTGTGGGGGGAAGAAGAGTATTGACTTTGTCCACCTAGGGAGGTAGGACAGGGCCATTGGGGAGTCACGATGTAGTCAGGAGCCCTTATAATGTAAGCTTCCCACTTGGTGGGGTAGGTCAGGGCCATTTTGGAAGGACGATGTAGTCAGCTCAGGAGCCCGAATATAGTGAGCTTCCCTTTTGGGGGGAAGAAGAGTATAGACTTCTGCCACCTCGGGAGGTAGGACAGGGTAATCGAGGAGCCCTTACACTGTGATATTCCCTCTCTGGGCAAAAGCTTATGGATTTTTCCCAGATGTGGAGGTAGGACAGGCCCACTGGGGGGAGCCGCAATGTAGTCAGGAGCCCTTACAATGTGATCTTCCCTCTTTGGGCAAGAGCTTATGGATTTTTTCCCACCTGTGGAGGTAGGACAGGGCCATCGGGGAGCCACAGAGTAGTCAGGAGCCCTTAAAATGTGATCTTCCCTCTTTGGGAGAGAGTTCATAGATGTCTCCCACCTTTGGAGGTAGGACAGGACCATCTGGGAAGGATGATGTAGTCAGGAGTGCTAACTTAGTAAGCTTCCTTTTTCAGGGGAAGAAGAGCGTGGACTTCTGTCACCTCGGGAAGTAGGACATGGCCATCAAGTAGCAACAATGTAGTCAGGAGCCCTTTCAATGAAGTTTCCTCTGTGGGAGAGAGCATATGGATTTCTCCCCTCTAGGAAGGCTGCCTGCAGAAAACTACAGGAAGGGGCGGAGACAAGACCAGTCACCCTGCTAAGAGAGAGGGCAGCAGTGAGCGGTCTTTATTACAGGAAGTCTTACATTGGATTACTGTCAGACAATATTTACTTATCCCATATCTTGTAGAGAAATGTATGTAGTGCACCAATATTGATAAGATAAACAAAAATATATTCTGTTTTTCCTTTTAGGCCTGCAGAGCATTGCAACAAGAAATGAAAGGGTCTGCAGGAATACTGTATACAAAATAACCCTTTATTACCACATATGGGCAAAAAAATCAGCTGAAAACGCCCCTAAGAACACAATTGCCACTGTGACAACATAAAGACAGACGACAACGTTGTCAGCGACCATCAGCTGCACGCTCCAGGAGAGAACTGACACTACTCCCTGTTGCTGGCATGAGTCCCTGTGCAGCCATGGAAGATGGGACTTGTAGTACTTTCATTCAGCAGTCCCTGTGAATGGATAATGCGCTGTGTGGGCGGAGCTACGAACAACCATGGTAAAAAAAAAAAAAGAAAACAGAATGAAGAAACAAGAAGCACCCCTACGATTCTGGTGACACATGGTCCGAGAGGTGGACTATGCCTTTAAATAAAGTTAAAGAATGTCTGTTACTGTGAATCAGTACTTTACTTTGCATCCTATTAAAGTGTACAAAAATGTCATATATTGCAGGCAGCTTACCAGTCCTTAGATGTGGTGGCTGCATTAGTTTTCTCTTTTTTTTTTAGTAACACACTTCCTGTCCTAGAATGACAGCGCTCACTTACTGTACTGTATCAATAGTGGAGCAGCGTTGCACAAGACAGCACTGGATTTCAGGCAGGATCAACTGGTATTTTGTGCAATTATTGAACAGATATAGGAAAATACTTTCTAAAGTATAATTAGCTGACTAAAAGGGCACCAATAAGACAAGTTCGTTGTTAGACCCCTTTCACACTGGGGTGTTTTTCAGGCGCTTTAGCGCTGGAAATAGCCTCTGCTAAGAGCCTGAAAACCGCCTCCCATTCATTCAAGTGTGACTTTTCACACTCGGGCGGTGCGCTTGCGGGACGTTGCGAAAAGTCCTGCAAGCGGCACCTTTGGGGCGGGTTGGGAGCGTTGTATTTAGTGCTTCCAAAATGCCCCTGCCCATTGGAATGAATGGGCAGCGCTTCCAAAGCACCTGAAAAGCAATTCGGAAGCGGCGCAAAACGGGAGTTTTAACCCCTAAAACAGCGGTAAAGCGATGCTAAAACGAGCGGCAGCGGTCCCAGTATGAAAAGGGTCTTAAGGTTTAGATATATTGTAAAGGCACGAGCGCCTTCTCGTTTTTAGAAAACATATATGCGCTCCTGTGCTTGTGCCTGGTCTTCTACTAACAATCAGGAGGACCGCCTCCCGATCACATGATTGATGTGATAGCCTGTGATTGGCTATAGTGGTCACTCTCTGTAAATCTTTCCCCTGCACCCTCTGCCTTCTAAATGGAGATAAAGATACATTGTATCCAGAGATACATAAACATACAGTACAAAAATCTGTGTGTAAAAAATAAAGATAAAATAGCTAGATCAAGGCTTGATCTAAGATAGTGTCAATGTCGGGGTCAGGGTCATGGCCAGGGTCAATGTTGGGGTCAGGGTCATGGCCGGGGTAAGGGTCAGTGTCATGGGTCATGGCCGGGGTCAGGGTCAGTGTTGAGGTCAGGGTCATGGCCGGGGTAAGGGTCAGTGTCATGGGTCATGGCCGGGGTCAGGGTCAGTGTTGAGGTCAGGGTCATGGTCAATGTCGGGGTCATGGCTGGGGTAAGGCCCCTTTCATGTGGGCCGGGGTTAGGGTCAGTGCTGGCGTCAGGGTCAATGTGGGGGTCATGGCTGGGGTAAGGCCCCTTTCATGTGGGCCGGGGTCAGGGTCAGTGCTGGGGTCAGGGTCAATGTGGGGGTCATGGCTGGGGTAAGGCCCCTTTCATGTGGGTCAGGGTCATTGTAGGGGTCAGGGTCATGGCCGGGGTCAGTGTCGAGGTCAGGATCAGTGTCGGAGTCAGGGTCATGGCCGGGGTCAATGTCGGGGTCAGGGTCATGGCCGGGGTCAGTGTCGGGGTCAGGGTCATGGCCAGGGTAAGGCCCCTTTCACGTGGGTGCTTCCGCCTGATGGAATCCGCTTGATCAGCGGGAATCGCTCCGCTGATCCCCGCTAAGCAGGCGAATGACAGGTCCGTGTCCTCTCCGCTGCACAGAGCGGACAAGGACACAGTCCCATTCTCCTCTATGGGGAAATCAGGTGAAAACAGACCGCCTGTCCGTTTTCATGAAATCCGCCTGACGGATGGAATATAGGAGCACCATCCATTGTGGACAGGATCGGATCGGATAGTGGCGGGTGTCAGGTGACATCCGCCGCTCCGTAGGGGAGACTGCAAGGTCCAATCAGGTCTGCCTGAAAAACTGACAGGCACCTGACCGGACAGCCCGCGTGAAAGGACCCTTTGTGTATTTTAGGTAAATTTAAAAAATATTTTTTTTCTTATGGGTCTATTTATAAAAAGAGGTAGATAGGATTTAAAAAAAATGTTTTTATTTGGATGTCTATGTGTGACACATTCGTTGGATAAATGTCACAAGCATTCTTACACGCTGCACACATTTTTTAATTCTGATTTCCTCAGCTCATCGGCTCCATCCAGTGGCAAAAAATATATTTTTCTGAAATACCGCAATTTGGCCACTAGATAGAGCTGACGATCAAAGGAAGTCATAGTAATAGAGAACATATGGGGAAATTTGTGCAGTTTTCATGAATGTGTCTAATTAATGCGTTATACACCCCTTAGTGTCAGTGTGTTCTAGGTAGGATAAAGAAAGCAAAATGGGCAGTATTGTTTCTTAGTCCTACTAAGGGTACAAACACCAAATAATGTACCCCTATTACACACTGTGAATGCCGAGAGTAGGAGGATGATAATGACAAGAAATATACAGCTACATTTTTAAAAAATATATATTTTTTTATTATTTTGTATGGAAGTTCCCTGGGGCCATCCTAACATACATTTACAAAGCAATATTCTGACATTCAGGCCTCATACACACGGGCGTCTGAAAATAAAAATAAGCAAAACGTCGAGTCCGACGTTTTGAAAAAATCTGTGTTTTTTCCGGCGTTTTGCATCGGCGTTAATAGGCATTTAAAAAAAAAAAAAAAAATCAGTCCTCTGCTATTTTTCAACCTAAAAACGTTGGCGTCCAAAAACGCCAGTTAAAGCCGGTACGGCGTTAGTGAGCGTTTTGCCGATTGGCGTCAAAAAACGCCAAAACGCTACAGCCTCAGAACGCACTGGTCCTGCGTTCTAGAAATAGCTCACTAACGCCGACGCCCTCTACTGCTCACTAATGCCGACGCCCTCTACTGCTCAAAAACGCCGACGCCCTCTACTGCTCACTAATGCCGACGCCCTCTACTGCTCAAAAACGCCGGTGTTTTTAGAGGGCCATTGAATAACATGGAGAGTTGCAAAAAATGCCGGTGTCAAAAAACGCCCGTGTGTATGAGTCCTTAAAGTCAGAATTCTCTAATTGTCATGCTAATCTTTTTCACTGAAGAAACCTCTACTAGGCTGAATCTCCTGTAAGAATTCCAGTAGTGCCCCCATAGTGTAGGTGCGTTTTTCTAGCTGGATTTTGCTAGGAGAGGTAAATTTAGTCAGGCCTGAATGTTTTTATCTGGGCTGGGATTAGAAGCTCAGGGGGGACTGGGTGGACTTAACAGGTGAGGTCATCAGAACCTCCCACTTCTTTCTAGAAACCTGGAGGAAGGTTTTCTGGTCAGAGAGCTGGGAGATAGGTGGAGCCATCTGGAGTGTTCTAAGGAGCCCTAACCAATCCCCAAGCAGGACTGGCATGGGGCAGGCCTCCTTAAATACTCTGAGTCAGCCCAATCAGGGAGGAGAGATTGTTGGGTGGAAGTCTGGAGATGTAGCAGAGGCGTGCGGAGGCCTCTAACCAGGAGGTCGCCTCCATCTGGGGGGATGACCTTGAGGCCTGGAGGTTCGGGTGCAGCCAGGAGTGGTGGTGATTCCTGGAGTCGCACAGGGAACAGGAGTACAGCGGAGGTGCTACACAGTGAGAGACTTTAACATGATCCACCGGTGCGGTGAGTGACAGTCCCCGGGAGCTGGAGGAGAAAGTGCTGGAGCAGGCTGGGCGAGGAATAGTGGAAAGTCTGTGGGAGCCTTGGGAGCCACTCAGGGGAAGGAGAGTCACTGAGGAAAAGCAGGTCAGCGGGACCTGGAAGAAAGATGGGCTGGGAGTTGTAGTCTGTCAAAAGGCCCGGCTAGCACTCAAGTACTTTGCTGCACATTCAGGGGCCTGTGATCCCTGGCCTGGAATGGGTGTTCCTGAGGTCCTGCTGATACAGAGTAGGCCTCACCATGTGCTAACCGCGGTGAAGAGGAAGGAGTAGAGAAGTCTGATAAATTTCCTTTCAGTCTGGAAACTAAGTGATGTGCTGGAGAGAAGAAAAAGAGTGATAATCTGCAAGTTTTGTGATAGAGAGAAATGTAGAGGGAAAGCTCAGCAAGTGAAGTGCTGGAGAGTTGTGAGGAGTAACAGTCTGCAGAGGGACGGTCTGCAGTGAGGTGTGCATATACAGGACTGTATATGGAGTTTGTGTACCATAATTCTTGAGGCATCCCACAGTCATCCCTCATCCCCATCCAAGTTATTTCCCCTAAATAAAACAACAAGAGCCGGCCTGGTCAGTGTCCCTGGATGTGTGATATATGGTGCGTTTGAGGTCAGCTATCAGGTGAACCACAACTACCAGCCACTCTCAAGGAAACACATGGCCACATTCCTTTTATACCCTCAAATCTCAGAATTCTAACTTTGAAACTCAGAATTCTGACTTTTAATTTTAGAATTCTGAGTTTAAAAGAGGGTACCCCCCTAAAAGCTTGACTTTTAAGTTCAGCTGTCGAAAGCACCATACTAACGATCAGAAAATCAGCAGATCGTTAGTCGGACTAAATTTTACTTCCGATTTTCTGATCGTGTGTACGGGCCTTAAATGTGACAACTGGGACTTGAGAAAAAGAGGGTACCCCCCCCCCCATAAGCTTGACTTTCAATCTCAAAATTCTGACTTTAAATATCAGAATTCTGGCTTTAGAACTCAGAATTCTGACTTTTAATCTCAGAATTTAGACTTTGCATTTCAAAATTTTGCTGAATAAATGTTAGGACGGCCCCAGGGCTCCTCTGTAATCTTGGGCCAGATCTACCATATGGGCGGCACAGTGGTGTAGTGGGTAGCACTTTCGCCTGCCAGCAAAAGGGTCGCTGGTTTGAATCCCAACCACGGCACTATCTGCCTGGAGTTTGCATGCTCTCCATGTGCCTGCATGGGTTTCCTCCGGGTACTCCGGTTTCCTCCCACACTCCAAAGACAATGCTGGTAGGTAAATTAGATCCTTGTCTAAATTGGCTCTAGTATATATGAATGTGACTTAGGGACCATAGATTGTAAGCTGAAGACCAAACAAATGGTGGCACTCCATGGCCAATTTTGGTTGCTATATTTTATTGAGAAAATATAGCCGTACAGGACACAGATTGTAAGCTCCTTGGGGGTAGGGTCTGATGTGAATGTACAATGTATATGTACAGCGCTGCATAAAAATTGACGGCGCTATACAAGTACCTGAAATAAATAAAATAATAAATAAAATATACCACCAAATGAAAGCCCACTTTGTCCTACAAAAGTTGTAGAATCCAGCTGGATACACGGAGTAGTTGGCAAGAAATGTGCGGTTTCAAAACTGCATTGAGGCGTTAAGATTTGTTTTGCCGTCATTACTGAGGGGTTCAATGTGCTTTCTGTGTTTTTACAATGGATTTCCTATACAATAGAAATGTGAGATGATGGGTTGGTTCCCGGCATGCAATGCCATTGCCCACAATGCACCAGTCACACGTCTTGGATGGGCGTAGGGCATGTTTGTACAGAGTTCTGTTGCACGGATTGTATACAAAACTATATACTGCAGGTTACATAAATACATAGCCAGTCAGGCTGAAAAAAGACACCAACCAGTTCTATTAATAGAAAGAAAATGAAATAGAAAACTTCCATATACAGAATCTGTACAAGAAGTTGTCATCAAGGTATGGGGAGAGGGGGGTTCAAATGCAGCCCTTGATGTCTTTAAAGGGTCCTATATAATATTTATCATATGTGGTGCTACAGGAAACCGTCATAGATTGAGGACTTACCAGAGGAAATGGTCAAAGACTCTTCTACTGGAGTGGGTCGAAAATTATGTCATGCTGTAGGTCAGGGTTTCTCAACCAGGGTTCCTCCAGAGGTTGCTAGGGGTTCCTTGAGCAACGGTCAATTTCTACCTCTCAGATAAATTCCCAATGACACCATTGATCTTTTTAGCTATCTGTAAGGTGGGTAATTCTTCCCAATGACCACAAGTGTGAGGAGCATTCTTCCCATTGACCACAAGTGTGAGGAGCATTCTTCCCAATGACCACAAGTG
>BLSH010367963.1:521766-535153 GCA_018402905.1 Glandirana rugosa | reverse complement strand
CATGGATAGACGTCGGGTAGTCTTATGGACTCATGGATAGACGTCGGGTACGGAGCATCTTATATGGAGCCCACAAACGAAAGGTTTTACCCCAGTAAAACCCCCATTATGGTGACAGGACCACGGGGCCCCGGAAGTTTTCACACTATCCATACTTACTTTAAAATACACATTAAATACGAGGATCTTGCGGACTGCCACGAGGGACGTACAAGCCGGAGACATACACCGGTCCCACACTTTTTCAGAGTGTGTACACCATAGCGGTATGAGCCCTACTCATCGTCTTATATAAAACCCCCCATTAAAAACGATACACGTACGATACACAATCTTTATAGAATATTTAACTGGTAAAATTTCATTCATACCTATCACACTTTTGAAGGCCCCGGGGCACCAGGACAGTGGTATTACCCCCAAAATGACCCCATTTTGGAAAGCAAACACCCGAGGTATATTCTACGAGGCATGGGCTGCAGATAGGTACTCAGGTATTCTGATGGGCTGCAGATAGGTACTTGGGTACTTTGATGGGCTGGAGACAGGTACTCGGGTAATCTGATGGATTGGTAAAAGGTACTTGGGTACTCTGATGGGCTGCAGATAGGTACTCAGTTACTCAGATAGGTTGGTGACAGGTACTCCCGTAATCTGAAAGGCAGGTGACAGGTACTCGGGTACTCTGGTGGGCAGGTAACATGTACTTGGGTACTTAGGTGGGCAGGTGACAGGTACTCGGGTATTCTTATGGGCAGGTGACAGGTACTCGGGTACTTTGATGGACAGGTGACAGGTACTTGGGTACTTTGATGGGCAGGTGACAGGTACTCTGATGGGGTGGTGACAGGTACTCTTTATTGGGGGGGGGGTGATCAGTGTGCTTGGTGTACACAGTAGGCGGTAACCAGCTGTTACCGCAATCGTGTGTGACAGGGAGAACCTTTGTTTACATCACATGACCGGCTGTGATTGACACAGCCGGTCACGTGGTAAAGAGCCAAATCTATTGGCTCTTTACACGGATCGGAGCTGGGCTTTGTCTGAGGAACAAGCCTCAGCTCCGATCGCTGCGTGCCCCCAGGGGCGCGCACGAACGGCGTGCACGAGAGGAGCGTTAGTGACCGGCTGTGATTGGACACAGCCGGTCACGTGGTAAAGAGCCAATTTTATTGGCTCTTTACCCCGATCTGGGGGGGACACAACCCCCCTGCAGATAAGCGTTCCGTGATCGCCGCAGTAGCGGCGAGAAGCGGAGGACGTCATATGACGTCCTCCCGGATCGAGGAACAGTCCCTGCCGACGTCATTTTACTATGACTCGGTAGGGAAGTGGTTAAAATTCTTTTCTCTGAGTTCACTGACAGACGCAGCCCTTCATTGACAAATGGGTTATATGCTGATCCTACTAGGAGTAGACTAGGCAAATAGAAAAAAAGCAAGCTGACCCCTCCCAGGGGGCTGTCCTCACTCCAGCATATAACCCCCCAGCTCTGCATAGCATATCAGTTCGTAACAAGCCGTACAAACGGAACACAGAGGGGTGGGTGCTGCGTCTGTCAGTGAACTCAGAGAAAAGGATTTTACAGTAAGTTCTTAATAAAATCCTATTTTTTCTTACGTTCACTGACAGACGCAGCCCTTCATTGACAAGTGGGGATGTCCCAAAGCAGTGTCATTCAAGAGGGGTGGGTAAACAACAAAGTCCTCTCAGGAGGCGCCAGCCGCACCTACACCGCCGCCTGTAAAACTTTACGGCCAAAAGCAGCATCCGCGGATGCTGACACATCAACTTTGTAAAACTTAACAAAAGTGTGCGCCGAGGCCCAAGTAGTCGCCTTGCACACCTGGGACACCGAAGCCTGGTGCCTGAACGCCCAGGAAGTGTTAACTGCCCTGGTGGAATGAGCCGTGACCGGGAAAGGGGGGACTTTGCCCCGAACAGAATATGCATGGGTCACGGTCTGTCTGATCCAACGGGAGACAGTAGTCAACGAGGCTGCCAACCCTTTGCGTGGGCCTTCTGTCAGCACAAACAACGCATCAGACTTCCGAAAAGAAGCTGTAGCCGCCAAATACACCCGCAAAGCCCTCACTACATCCAAAGAATGCAACTCAATCTCCTTGGGATGCGACGGGTGCGGACACAATGAAGGGAGAACAATATCCTCATTAATGTGAAAAGAGGAAACCACCTTCGGTAGGAACGAAGGTGAAGGTCGCAGGACCACCTTATCCTTATGAAGGACCAAGTAGGGAGACCTACATGACAAAGCCGCCAACAGACACCTGCCTAGCGGATGTAATGGCCACCAAGAAAGTCACCTTTTGTGACAGCAATTGTAAGGGAATCTCCCTGATCTTATGGAGGTTTCTGCCGTACAGAAAGCACCAAATTCAAATCCCACGGCATCAAAGGCGACCCCGCCTGAGGAGCCACATGGCGTACACCCTGTACAAATGTACATATCAACGAATGTGACGCTAAAGGGCGTTAACAAAGAATCGTCAGAGCCGAAATCTGACCCTTGAGGGCACTCAATGCCTAATTGTTATCCAGGCCTTGCTGCAAGAATGCCAGCACCCGGACACAATGTAAGAGCGGGGGTTCCACCCCCTGCCTCACACCAGGCAATATAGGCCTTCCAGGTGCGATGATAAATCTTGCGCGAAGTACACTTGCGTGCCTTAAGCATGGTAGGGATCACGGAGTCAGAGACAACCCTATCCCTCAACACTTGGGACTCAACAGCCAAGCCGTCAAAGCCAGCGAGGGTAAAGCAGGGTGCAGGATGGGTCCCTGTGACAACAAATCTTCACATAGCGGAAGACGCCAGGGGACATCTGACACCATCCGCACCACGTCGGTGTACCAAGGGCACCGAGGCCAATCCAAAGCCACCAGGATTGTCGGAATCCCCTCCGCTACTACCCTGTGCAGTAGCAGCGGTAGAAGCTTGAGAGGAGGGAAGGCGGACAGGAGCCGGTACTGACCCCAAGGCGCTATCAACGCGTCCGTGGCGGCCGCCAACGGATCCCTTGTTCTGCACACGAAGGTCTGCACCTTGTGATTGAACCTGGACGCCTATAGGTCCACGTCTGGCGTGCCCCACTTGTGGCAAATCTGGCGGAACTCTTCTGGATGTAGGGACCATTCCACCTGATCCAGCGTCTGGCGACTGAGAAAGTCCGCCTGCCAATTTTCTACGCCCGGAATGTAAACGGCGGAGATTGCCGGCACGTGAAGTTCTGCCCATCTCAGAATGCTGCCAAGCTCCTTGTCCCGCCTTGATGGTTCACGTACGCCACCGCCGTGGCGTTGTCCGATTGAACCCGAACCGGGAGTCAGCATTACCATCCAGTGGGAGAGGCAGAGCCTGAATGCCCTCAGCTCCAGCACATTTATCGGAAGGTGGGATTCCTGCACCGACCGACGGCCCTGAGCAGACAACTGCCCCAGGACCACCCCCTTCAGCCCGAGGCTGGTGTCCGTCGTGACTATCGACCAATTTAGGGGAAGAAACGACTTTCCCAACGTTAGAGCCGGGGCCCAAAGCCACCACGTCAACGATCCTCTGGTCTGATGATCCAATCTGATCAGCTGGTCCAGGGACAACAGAGACTTGTCCCACCGTGACAGAATCGCTCGCTGTAGGAGCCGAGTGTGACTCTGGGCGTAAGGTATCGCCTCGAAGGCCGAGACCATGAGCCCCAACATCCGCATACAGAACCGTAAGGAGGACCACTGGTGTGACAGCAGGGTTCGCACGGCTGCTTGCAGTGTCAGCAACTTGGCCAGAGGTAAGAACACCTGCTCCGTGTCCAGAATCAGACCCAGATACGGGGTCAACGTCGACTTCTGCAGGTTGATCAGCCAGCCGAAGTCTCTCAACAAGGCCATGGTGATAGCCACATTCTCCTCCAGGGCCGAAGCAGACTCCGCTCTCAGGAGTAAATCGTCGAGGTATGCTACCACCGCAATGCCTCAATAGCGCCAGCACCGGAGCCACCAACTTGGTGAATACCCGAGGAGCCGAGGCCAGACCGAAGGGAAGTGCCACAAATTGGTAATGTAAATCCCCCACCGCAAAGCGCAAGAAGCGCTGGTGCCGGAGACAAATGGGAACGTGGAGATACATGTCCCTGATATCCAGAGACGCCATGAAGTCCCCTTGGTGCAGGACGGGCACGACCGAATGGACAGATTCCATCCTGAATTTTCGCGCCTTCACAAAGTGATTTAGCGCTTTTAGGTCCAGAACTGGCCTGACCCTTCTTGGACACCACAGAGGTTTGAATAGAAGCCGCGGAACCTTTCCAGCGGAGGTACCGGCACAATCACCCCTTGTTTGGAGAGCGTCTGAACAGCCCCTAGGAGAGCCTCTCGACGCCTCTGAGGGAGTCTCAAATTCGATGGGAAGAACCTGTCTGGGGGTAGAGTGCTGAACTCTATCCTGTATCCGGAGGACACCACTTCCTGCACCCACCGGTCGGAAATGCGGGCAGTCCACCTGTCTGCGAACCCAAGAAGTCGGCCCCCCACCGAGAGTCGGGTGGGGGCAACCCATCATGCGGAAGAGGACTTTTCCTCCGTCTTTTAGTTCTTGCGCTGCCAGGGCCGCTTACTGGACCCTGAGGCAGACCTGCCGGGCCTTGAGCCCATGCCCGCTGCACCGGGCGCATGAAAAAAATTACCCGAAGAAGCAGGACCCTGCTTACGGCGGAATTCCCGCCATCTGGGCTCCGGGAGAAAGGTACTCTTCCCCCCGGTGAAATCCTTAATGATTTCATCCAATTGTGCCCCAAAGAGCCGACCACCCTGAAAGGGAAGATCCGTGAGGCCCTTTTTGGACGCGTGGTCACCTGACCAACAGCGTAACCACAGCACCCGTCTGATAATGACTGCAAAAACAGACATCTTAGACAGCATGGGGAGCAGGTCCAAAACTGCATCACACGGGTACCGGAGACCCTGTATCAGATGCTCCGTCAGGCGAACACCCGCAGCTAAACTCATTGTGCAACTCAGTCGCTCACTCCGTAAGGGATTGCGCCACCATGGCCGACACCAGAGCTGGTCTCATGGCCAACCCCGCCACCAAGTACAGTGCCTTGGATACCGCCTCCGCCCGCCTATGGGCCGGAACCTTAAAAGAGGGAGACCCCTCCAAGGGGATGGTCATTACCTTATTCAGACGAGCTACCGGAGGGTCCACTGCGAGGGATGCCCACTTCTGCACAAAACTGTCCTCAAAGGGATATCGCACAGCAAAACGTTTGGGCAATGAAAAGGAATCCTGCGGACGCTGCCATTCCTTATAGACCAGCTGGTCAAAAAATTGATCATACGGATATGCCCTAGGGGACTGATATGGCTTAGGCTTAAAGGACCCACAAACGTAGGCAGTCTCCTGCTACTTCCCGGCCTGGTCCAACCGCAAAGATGCACGGATATCGGTGATCAGGGAGGCAACCAGCGCCCTCTCGTGCGCTACCGAGGCCCCCTGGTCTTCCTCACCATCCGAGGGCTCCAGTTCACCATCTGAGAGCTCCACAGGGGTCCCCGTGACCACTGAGGCCCCTTCCGGTTCAGAATCCTCCCCTGAAGATGGGGGGGTGGATGCGTTTTAGCCACCCCCTTAGCACAGCTCGGCACCTCCCGGGGGAAAAACTCCCCCAATATGGACTTTAACTGATCCAGGGGAACCAGAGGACCCAGCGCAGCTTGCGCTTCCACAGACCCCTCCGCCACCGGAACACTTGCTAGGCCAATAGGCCCTGACACCCCCACAATGCAGCCCCACCACTGCCCCACAGAGCAACAGGGAGAATATCCAGGACTGCACCCACCGCTACCAACACCCCAGGGAAAGCCAGCTATACTTGCTGTGTAATAATTGCCTTTCAAGCACTGCGTCCCAGTAGGAGTGCTTGACCGCCTGTCAGGAGCCTTCACCGTCACTGTGCCTTCCACGCTGTCTCAGAAGAAAAGAGGAAGAAACGGCGCCAGCCGCACGTTTTCTTCAGCAGGCACATCAAACATGGCCGCCGAGCGGTCACAAGAGGCCAAAGCATGCTCCACACAGGCAAAATGGCTGCCGAGCAACCACTAGAGGCCAAAATAGCCCACAAAATGGCAGTGGCTACGGCAACATGGCGGCAATCCACCGCAAAATGGCGGCAGGTCGCCGCATGCCGGTTTTAGCGCGGGGTTGCGGTGTGGGGGGGTGAACCTGTAGCCCTGAACCCTCCACCGGCCTGCATAGTCACCCAACCCCTCCTCTGCATCCCTGGGGGGTAAGAGAGGGGAGTCACTCACCAATCCGACAGGCGTAGCGGGTAGCCACCCGGTAGCAGACCTTCCTCCCATCAGGCAGGGAGGGATGCTGCAGGCCAAGCGCCCCTGGACGCGAGCACAGCCCGGTCACTGGACGCAAGTGGGGGTCACCCACTAGCCTCCCGCACGGAACGGGTACGATGCGGCGGACCCAGCCAAGGCTAAGGGTAGCTCGCATCGGTCGGCCGTGCTGGGGAAATTCCAGGATTCGAGATATCCTCTATGCCCCAGCCGGCTACTTGATAGCAGTCTTCATCAGATAACTTGAGAAAGCAAAAAGAAGAAAAAAATTGGGGAACCGCAGGTCCCAGCAGGGAACCAGATCTAACTCCTTGCACTAGGCATAAAAAAACTGATATGCTATGCAGAGCTGGGGAGTTATATGCTGGAGTGAGGACGGCCCCCTGGGAGGGGTCAGCTTGCTTTTTTTCTATTTGCCTAGTCTACTCCTAGTAGGATGTGCATAAACCCCACTTGTCAATGAAGGGCTGCGTCTGTCAGTGAACGTAGGAGAAATGAAAACCGCAGAGGTGATGAAATACCACCAAAAGAAAGCTCTATTTGTGGGGAAAAAAGGATGCAAATTTTGTTTGGGTACAACGTCGCACGACTGAGCAATTGTCAGTTAAAGCGACGCAGTGCCGAATCGCAAAAAGTGCTCTGGTCATTAAGGGGGCCAATCTTTCCGGGGCTGAAATGGTTAAATATGCTTTCCAGCTTAGCCCCCTCAAGCAGACAGTAAACTATTCATGGTGCAGGCTTCATGGAGAGGGTGTCTCTTCTCCTGGGGCTTCTGGCCTGGGAGGCAGCCTGTGTTACTGAAGAGCTGAGCTGTTGGGCCTCAGCATGCGCTTGGCTGAAGGAGGAACTTGGATTGAAGGGTTGCTGCAGGACACTACCATAGGTGACTGGCTAGAGAAGGACCCCCTTTCATTGAAGAGTGCTGCGGGGAAGCTGGTTGGAGACCTTGGGCATTGTGAGTAGGGCCTTTGGCTGGAGCTTTAGCCCTCATACACACGGGCGTTTTGTTATGCCACGTTTTTTTGCTGCTCTCCATGTTATTCAATGGCCCCATAAAAACGCTGACGTTTTTGAGCAGTAGAGGGCGTCGGCATTAGTGAGCTGTAGCTAGAACGCGGGACCAGTGCGTTCCGAAGCTGCAGCATCATGCCGTTTGTGACGCCGAGCTGGCAAAAAAGCGTTAAGCCTCGTCTGGCGTTCTATTCAAAATCAATGGTTCCCTATGGGAGCCCATTGATTTGAAAAGAAGCCGCACCAGAAGTCCGATCACGACTTGTGTGCCAGGGATCTTAAATGGAAACCCCCGCAAAAAATTTGCCTGGGGTTCCCCCTCAAGAGCATACCAGGCTCTTCAATCTAGCATGGATTTTAAGGGGATCCCCCACGCCGAAAAAAAGGTGTAGGGCCCCCCAAAATCCATACCAGACCCTTATCCGAGCACGCAGCCTGGCCGGCCAGGAAAGGGGGTGGGGACGAGCGAGCACCCCCCCTCCGTCCTGGACCGTACCAGGCCGCATGCCATTAACATGGGGAGTATGGGTGCTTTGGCGCGGGGGGGACGCTGCGCCCCCCACCCCAAAGCACCTTGTCCCCATGTTGATGGGGACAAGAGTCTCTTCCCGACAACCCTGGCCGTTGGTTGTCGGGGTCTGCGGGCGGGGGCTTATCGGAATCTAGAAGCTCCCTTTAATAAAGGGGCCCCCAGATGCCGGGCCCCCCACCCTATGTAAATGAGTATGGGGTACATCGTACCCCTACCCATTTACCTGGGGGGAAAAAAGTGTACAAAAAAAAAACACTACACAGTTTTTTTTAAATATTTTATTAAATCCGCTCCGGCATCTTCTCCCCTCTCTTCTCCCTCATCTTCTTTCTTCGGCTCTTTTGCGGAGTCTTCTGCTCTTTTGCCGCTGTCTCCCCGGCTAGCTTCTCCCGCGGCTGCTGCTTCTTCTTCTCCTCCTTCTTCGTCTTCTTCTGGAGATGTTGACTCGTCGCTCTCTTCCACACGAATGCCGAGTCCGTGCTGCGCGGTTGCCTTATATTGGCATGGGGCGGGGCCACACAATGACGTCATCATGAACCCCACCCTCATGATGTCACATCCTGCGGCGGCCCATCACATCACAGGCCCGACCCAGGATGTGACATCATAAGGGTGGGGCTCATGATGACATCATCGCGTGGCCCCGCCCCATGCCAATATAAGGCAACCGCGCAGCACGGACCTGGCATTCGAGTGGAAGAGAGCGACGAGTCAACATCTCCAGAAGAAGAAGAAGAAGGAGGAGAAGAAGAAGCAGCAGTGGTGGGAAAAGCTAGCCAGGGAGACAGCGGCAAAAGAGCAGAAGACCCCTCAGAAGACCCCGAAAAAGAGCCGAAGAAAGAAGACGAGGGAGAAGATGCCGGAGCGGATTTAATAAAATATTTTCAAAAGCTGTGTAGTGTTTTTTTTTTGTACACTTTTTTCCCCCAGGTAAATTGGTAGGGGTACAATGTACCCCATACTCATTTACATAGTGGGGGCCCCTTTATTAAAGGGGGCTTCCAGATTCTGATAAGCCCCCGCCCCTGACAACCAAAGGCCAGGGTTGTCGGGAAGAGGCTCTTGTCCCCATCAACATGGGGAAAAGGTGCTTTGGGGTGGGGGGCGCAGCGCCCCCCCTGCCCCAAAGCCCCCATGCTCCCAGGCTGCATGCTCGGATAAGGGTCTGGTATAAGGGTCTGGTATGGATTTTGGGGGGGACCCTACGCCGTTTTTTTTCGGCGTGGGGGATCCCCTTAAAATCCATGCTAGATTGAAGAGCCTGATATGCTCTTGAGGGGGAACCCCACGCAATTTTTTTGCGGGGGTTTCAATTTAAGACTCCTGGCACACAAGTTGCGCCACAAGTCGGATAATCGTGATCCGACTTCTGGTGTGGCTTCTATTCAAATCAATGGGCTCCCATAGGGAACCATTGATTTTGAATAGAGGCAGAAAACGCCGCTGAAAGCTAACGTGAAAAAAACGTGCATTGACGTCAATGCAAAACGCAGAGAAAAACTGCAATTTTTTTCCCTGACGTCAGGCCCGGCGTTTTGCTTATTTTTTGCAAACACCCGTGTGATGAGGCCTTAGGGGTGCCCATTGGTGTGCGCAGCCTATTGCATTAAGGTGCGCACCCCAGAGCAAAATCACACATGCGTGTATATCAGCGGAGCAGCGGACTGTGTCAGCAGAGCAGAGATTGGTTCAGTAGTTTTTATTATTATTATATTTATTTATTTTTTTACTATTTTTTTAGGAGCCCCGTTGTGGGGCTTTGATGAAATATCAGGGGTCTAAACGGACCTCTGATGTCTCACTTTTGAGACAGAGAAAGGGACAGAGGACAAAGCTTCCTCCGTCCCTTTCTCTGCGGCATCAGCTGCAATGGACAGGGAATGAATGGGAAGTGCTCTGTGCTGAACAGCTTCCTGTTCATTCACAAACTGAAACATAGTAAACACAGGTTACTATGCTTCAGTTAAGAATGAGCACAGGAGTGATAGGTACAGATCACTCACTGTGTCTATTCAGAAAAGGAAGGGGCCGGTAAATGAAATATTTACTGGCCCCTTCCCCTGCTCTCCATCCTGAAACATTCCCTGCAAAAGCTGGCAGGAGGGGAGAGGAGGGAAGCTGGCAGCTCTGCAGGGTGAAGACAGGGGAACCAGGAAGCAGGGGAAATCGGCACTGCACACTGTGCGCACGCCTATGGGTGTGCCTGTGTCTTAAGGGTTGGGCACCAAGAGTAGTTACAAGGACTGTGGCTGCATTTACAGCGGTTCAGATTGACTGGCTGACCTCTCTATCGCCAGAAAATCTTAAGGCTGCTATTGGATGACTTTGCTTAAGAATGTGTCCTCCTCATAGGTGTGCGCACAGGGTGTGCCAGGTGTGCCTCGCCCCCCACAGTGTTGGTGGCTTCTTTCCTCTTCTCTGGCTGCTGCAGTGGGCACACACAGGGGGATGTTTTAAGATGAGTGGGGGAAGGGGCCGGTAAATATGTAATTTACTGGCCCCTTCCCTTTCTGAATGAACACAGTGAGTGATCAGTACCGTGTGGCTGAGCTTTGGAGTGCACACCCTAATGCAATAGGCTGCGCACACCTATAGTCCTCCTGTACCTATTTTGGCATCTTTGGAGTATCCAGCACCTGCAACCCTCTCTCCCATTCAATTACTGCAATAAATCTACAAAAAGGCAGCCCTAGACCAGGGGTCTCCAAACTACGGCCGTCCAGGTGTTCAGAAACTACAATTCCCATCATGCCTAGTCATGCCTGTGAAAGTCAGAGTTTTACAATGCCTTATGGGACATGTAGTGCCGTAGACCAAGGGTGTCAAACTGCACCCTTCCAGCTGTTGCAGAACTACAAGTCCCATCATGCCTCTGCCTTTGGGAGTCATGCTTGTAACTGTCAGCCTTGCAATGCATCATGGGACTTGTAGTTTGGCAACAGCTGGAGGGCGGCAGTGTGACACCAGTGCCTTACACTGAGCCTGTGTTTGTGCTTTGAAACTGAACCCTGGGCCTGGTAGCCTCTAAGCCAGGGGTAGGCAACCTGCGGCCCTCCAGCTGTTGCAGAACTACAAGTCCCATCATGCCTCAGGGAGTAATTGTAACTGCCAGGCTTGCAATGCCACATGGGAAATGTAGTTCCACAACAGCTGGAGTGCCGCAGGTTGCCTACCCCTGCTCTAAGCAGTCTATCCATGACAAGGCTGGAGTTCTTATTGAACACCTTCCTGCCCGGCATATAGTACGACAGCCGGGCGGTAGCACTGTCATTCTGGGAGGTCAGATGGCGCTCACCCAGAACGCGCCTCTCGTGCGCTGTGTTCACCGGACACAGCTGATGCCTAATCACTGTACTGGCCCGCTGCCAGTACCATATGATCTCTGTGACCAATCACAGCCGACATAGGCATGAGCAGAGTGTGTGTCAGGTGTGCCTGGGCACACCCTAATCCCTACCTGCAGTGCCTATATCCCCTACTTCTCGTGTTTCCCTCCATGTTGGCCCCCCTGCCCCTCAGTGCTACTGGCTTCCCTCCTCTCCTCCCCCCCCCACTTCTGCAGGGGATGTTTCAGGATGGAGAGTGGGGGAACTTGGGGCTAGTAAATATGTAATTTACTGACCCCTTCCTTTTCTAAATGAACACAGCGAACGCACTCGCTCACTGTGTCCATTCATAGCCGAAGAATAGTAAACTGTGTTTACTATGCTTCAGTTTGTAAATGAACAGCACAGAGTACTTCCCATCCATTCGCTGCCCCGTGCAGATGAGGCTGCAGAGAAAGGCCTGCATGGTTAAACTTTGGGGTGCACACACCTATAACAGCATTGGAAACATTGGATGGCTTCCTTTCATGCCATCCATTGTATACAATTGTGTTGCTAGCTGTGATTGGTCACAGTGATCACATGGTACAGACAGAGCCAATCATAGCCCATCTGTACCATGTGATTAGCTTTGGCCAATCACAGCTAATTACAAAAAAAAAGACACTGAATGAACCAGTTTCATTCAGTAAAAATGGTTGCTTATACCAATGAAATTCACTGGTATAAGCAATCATAATGTATAAAAAAAAAAAATCCTGATCACTTCCCCAGAGTAGTGCAGTGTAAAAATATAAGTAAAAACAAAAGAAAAAAATGTAATAAAAAAATTTTTGAAAAATATATATATAGATTTTTTTTTACATATTTTCACCAGTATGAAAAACTATTTTTTTTACATATTTCTTAATTAACCAAATAATTGTGAGAAAAAAAATTACAGCTTCATAAAAATTTGCCATGCTTCTTACTAAGTACCTTGAACTCTCTACTTTCCAGAAAGGGTAATCTAAACAGGGCTGCTCACACATTTACTTCTGCTAGGTGGTAACTAGCCTGGCTAATTGTTAGGGGGATCCAATGACTTTTGCCCTAAACCTGAATTTGGTGCGCCTCTCTCTTTTGTCACTAGGTGGCATTGCTGCCTGTGGTATTAGGATGACAAGGGCATAGGAAATTAGGGTTAGGAGTGGATAGGTTGTCCCAGCCAATTGGTAAAAGTCTCTTTGGCTCCATGGCCTGCTGGGAGAGCCTATTTATTTGGGAGGAGTCAGGCGATCAGGGTTCTGTGCCACCTGGATGGTTTTCTGGGTGGATGTGTGTTGTACTGCTCTCGGTTGCTAGGCTAGAAGCCTGAGGCTTATCCGGGAGCACCCGACTGCTAGGTTGTCTGAGGTCTATCCAGGATTGTGGGGAGCAGCGCGGGGTTGGGGCTTCAGGTCGGAAGTCCACCCAAGTTGCAGAGGTTCAGCCAGAGGGGGAACCAAGTTGGTGACAGAGGCAAAGGAGAAGCAGTTGTCATAAGGGACGACCACTCCTGTTGCCAGAGGTGAGGACCAAAGCCAGAGGGAAATGGGAAGCAGTTGCCACCAATCTCACAATCTCTCCTATTATCAGAGGTTAGTTTATGGAAGTCTGAAGAAGTACCAGAAGCTTGAGGAAGATACAGCGGGAAGCGTGGGTGAAGCTTGAGGAAGATACAGCGGGAAGCCTGGGTGAAGCTTGAGGAAGATACAGCGGGAAGCGTGGGTGAAGCTTGAGGAAGATACAGCGGGAAGCCTGGGTGAAGCTTGAGGAAGATACAGCGGGAAGCCTGGGTGAAGCTTGAGGAAGATACAGCGGGAAGCGTGGGTGAAGCTTGAGAAAGATACAGCGGGAAGCGTGGGTGAAGCTTGAGGAAGATACAGCGGGAAGCGTGGGTGAAGCTTGAGGAAGATACAGCGGGAAACGTGGGTGAAGGTTGAGGAAGATTCAGCGGGAAGCCTAGGTGAAGCTTGAGGAAGATACAGCTGAAAGCGTGGGTGAAAGTTGAGGAAGATACAGCGGGAAGCCTGGGTGAAGCTTGAGGAAGATACAGCCGAAGGGCGACATAGAAGGAGTTCGAAGTGGGTGCGAAGGGCGACATAGAAGGAGTTCGAAGTGGGTCCGAAGGGCGACATAG